>JAHREE010000174.1:2289167-2375689 GCA_033628505.1 Tringa tobata | reverse complement strand
CCTTCCTTCCTTCCTTCCTTCCTTCCTTCCTTCCTTCCTTCCTTCCTTCCTTCCTTCCTTCTTTTCTTCTTTCTTTCTTTCTTTCCTGGCCATCTTTTAAAAAATTGCTTAATAAACACTAACAGCTGTGTAATGGTTTCTGTTCTCATTTCAGCACCCAGCCTACAATTCTGCCTTACTTTTGGGTAAATCCATTCAACAGAAGGAAATTATTTCTTCTCCTCTAAGTCTGCAGAAGTCTACCAGCCCTATATAAAAACATTTAGAGTTATCAAAAACTAAATTTGAAATATAGTTCTTAATAATTCTGTATCCCAATCTGTTTATCTTAAATTGATTGATTGATACCTTGTAAATTTGAAAATTCACTCACTACGTTTGGATTTTCACTGACTTTGTGCTCAGGTCAAATGAGGTGATAATTCATTTATATCCCAGAGTAATGACTATGTGCTTTTAAGAACATATTTGGTTTTTTTCTGTAGCTCTTTGCAAAACTGTCACTAATTTACCTTATAAACTTTGTTTTGGTTTATGGCCTAACGTTTAACAAACATGAATGTAACATTGACATAATCCAGCAAGCTGCACTTCTAGAATTTACCTTGTAGTTACAGTTGATAAAATACAGCTCCACACTTCACAGGTGCTCCTTCATTCAAATTGGACCTGAGGCTGTGGAACACCTAGGCTTTTACTGTAAAACATTTTGGGACTGACTGGTTTTCTGAAAGAAGTTCTGCAAAGATTTGAGTTGGTTCTCAGTGTAACTGCCTGCTACAAATTGAACTGAGTTAGCTAAAACATAAAAGCAGTTAGTGATATTCTAAAAAAATCCCAACATTAAACCCAGGTATTTATTCATATAAACTTCCTAATCATCTGCTGGTTAAAGTCGCTGAGATTACTTTGAGTTAGTACTGAAGCAGTCACCTCGAAACAGGTATAGGCCTGGACAGAATGTGTTGATGAGGTCATTAATCAATTTTTGTCAAGGATAACCTTACTGCAGTCTAGTCAAACCTTCATTGTTTGACCCTTGAGAATAAAGACTATGAAAAACAGGAGGGGAAATTGGCAAGAATTGAAGTTTGAAGTCTTTATCTTTTGTTTTTGTTTGGAAGGGGCATCTGCCTTTTTAATTCTCTCTAATGGGGTCCTTAAAAACAAACACCAAACAGCCACCAAATTCATTAATAAGTTCTGTTGGGGCTGAAAACTGTGTTATTGAATGATTGTTTCACTTGTCTACTTCCTGTCAAGTCTTCACTTAATGATTTAAAATGAATGTGAAAATATTGAGCACTAAAACGAAGCCTCTTGGAGCACTTATTTTGACTCACATCCTAAAGTGAGCCTGGAAACTTGATTTCTTGGATGGTCTACAAAAAGCCTACCCTCAAAACACAGACAAAGAAAGGAAAGTGTGGATGGAAAGATATCTCAGTGCCTTCTGGTTTTCAAGATTAATATAATGCAACATCACTTATTTATCTATCTTTAGATTTAGTCAAAGCATACTACCTATCAATCTGGAGTTTGATTAGTGTTTGCATGCCTATTTTAATTAAAGCATTAAATTATAAAGCATTATTTATCCTCACAAATTGCAAGAGCTGGTGTAAACCTAAATGCGTGATCAGGGATAAGAAACAGTTGGAATACATTTCTCAGTGCCTCCCTGAAACTGCCATTCCTCCACTAGTATTTTAGACTGGATAAACTAGAAAAAAAGCTCAGATCTCCTTTTATTTCCAGCTTGGTTTTTTTTCCTCACCATATTGTTTGCAATATTACAAAAGTTCACCTGTGAAAAGTCAGTGTTTGATTAATGTAATGTCCATGAATTCTGAGACGTTACAGTATTTTCCTCTGTTTAAAAAGTTCATTTATATTTCTAAGCTACTGTGAATCAGCTACTTCTGATAAATGTTGACTTTTTAATGGAGACTACCATCTTTGCATCTATATGTGTGCTATATACAAGCAGAACACTATTTCTAATGCTTAATTGATATATAAAGCTGTCAAGGCTAATATTCTAAATGATGTATTTATCATTAGCATGACTGATCATTTTTCATTCCACTTAAGAAACAAAATAAATGCATAATGTCTTCTAGCAACACTAAAAATAATTTGGAAGTTCTGTGCAACGAAAAAAAAGGGTCTGCAGTACTCAAAGCTCAAGAGATAATTTGGAAGTAATCTTTCCCAGATGCACTTAAGCAAAAAGGGCATTCAGAAAACTAATATATATCAACCTGTAGAGCACTATGGATATAATGTATTTTCAGAGAAGCTTTTTCTTCGCTATTGACTCATCTTCAATGCCAGCTTTCAACACTGAGCTTTTTGCAGCTCCGTTATTAAATTCTGAGTATAGATGTTTAATAAGGAAATATTAACAGATACTAACTACAGTCTTGCTGCTTGGTGCTGCTCTATTATATATGAAAAAAACAACAACATCTGAGACAAGGAAAGTTGTGGTATCAACTACTTACAGTGCAGCCTTACTGCATAAAATGAAATGAAAAAGCTTTGAAGATGGAATAAAAAGGCACAATATTGAATACTAAAAAGTTCTTCTCGTGGGCTACAGAAGTAATGCAGGTTGAACATTGATAGGAAACAGCAGGAGACTGCCAAGACTGAGGTGCCCGAGGGCCAGAAAAGCTTAGTTATAACTCTATCCAGATTAGCTCCACAAGATTTGCGTGACATCCATAAAATGTATTGCAAAAACTATTAGAAAACAATGAAGTTCATCAGTTTAAGAAGTGAGGAAAAGCCGCACATTGTTTCCTCTGTGTCATATTTATTTGTGTCGGGATTATGTATCCACTGTCTTGCTTGCTTTTGTTTTGCTGTTTGTTCTGTTAAAATGTGTGTATACATACATCTACAGGAGGGTTTGTGCTGCCTGGAGACTACACTGGAACCAAATCTGCCTTGACTGAGAGTGGTATGGATCTTGCTTTTAGCTGCAATCTGGTAATGTACATTACTTGGCTCTAAAAATTCTGAGATACCTGTACATATTGAAATGTTTTACAAATAATGGAGTTCTCTATTCCCCCAAAATCTCACCTTCTTAGTCTTTTACTTTGAATATAATAATTCTATTGAAACTGAAGGTAAATGTATCACAGAATGCACATATAAGAGCAATTCATAGTACTCAACTAAGCCAAGGCATGTTTTTCAGTATTTCTCTGAATCCCAATATAACGCCCGACATACACTGGAATTCTAGCTAAATATGGCTTAAGTCAAAAAGTGAGATCTTGATTGTTTCAAACTAATAACTTAGATGTATCAGGCAGCACAAATGCATCTACTTGTTCACTGAAGTGCTACAATACAATATTCTTAATGCATTCTATTGGTTAAGAGACTGGTTTGATTATTTTTTTTACAGCTATGTCAGCCAGGTTCAATTCTAGTAAAATGTAAAGCTTCCATGAGAACCTTTGGGTATTCATAACTATTCAGACTATTCCCTAGTCTTTGTATTCCTATTTTTCTAATTCACATTAATGATTTTGGTAAAAAAGTCTGTACAGATGATTTTATGAACTTGTGCATTCTTCTGGCAACTAAGCTTATGCATGCAAAAATTTTCAGAGTTTGGGATGATAGTTTAGAATGAGTACTTATTGACATACCTGGTCTGAAAACACAAGAGAAACATTTGCAACCAAGCACAACATTCTGCAGAAGAATACATCTGGTCCCTGTAGAAACATATGCAATGTCTTCTGTGGCTTGTGTCTTTGTAGTAGTAAGTCTTCGAGGAATTATTTATAGTGAAATAACAAATATGAGAAAAGATCCCGGAATTGCCCATGTAAAACTCTGCATTTCTTCTATCGTCCGTATATGCTTAATAATAATTTTGGCCTGCACTAGAAGGTAATATTCTTTGAGACAAATTTTAGCTTAATGATCACTGAAATATCCTTTTTTGAATCAAGTAAGATTTGTGGGAGAGGTAAAATTTTATAGACTAAATAACAAACAAACAAGCCATTTTAAAGTCTTCAATCTATGTAGATGTGGGAGACAATTACTTGGAATTTAATTTCATTATGTTAATCTGATAAATGAAGGGAAATTTGAATGAATTATTATTTTAATGATGCCTCTGCTATTATTGCTTTTTATTATCTACATCCTTATTGAGACAGTTTTCAAGGTCTGTTGACAGGAGCAACATCAATTATGTCCTCCCAATGTACATAACGAACCATGAACCATGTACAATACTAATGTGTAAGATGAGGCTAATGAACCTTTCTGTTGGCTTCCAGTCATGATTGAGATTTCCTTCATGGACACTCTCAATTTCTATTAACATTAGAAATGAACAAACACTCCAATAAATAAACAAAAGTTCAAGGAATGACTATATTTTTTCCATTAATTTGTGAAAACATATTATTATTTCTTTCATGCTGCCCCTGCCTCTATGTTCAAAAGGACAATTAATGATCTTCTTTCCCATCTCTACATTAGTAATTCTTTCCTAGTGTTCTTTCCCACTCAATATTCTTCAATGCTATTGCATCCTCTTTGCTGAGCTATAGGTTCAATTAACCACAAAGAGAAGTTTCACTATTCACCCACTCACTTTCTGTAAATAATTTTAATAGCCAGGCAAGGAAGCATTAAAGTTTTCATTTAGTTTATGTCTGAATATTTTTTTTTTCAAAAATAGGAGTTTTAAAATGAAATGTTGGAGAAGAGGTGTACCAAGAAATTAAACCAATCAGATTTCAATAAGGAATTGGGCTGCAGAAGTCAAATTAATTCAGTTTCAGAGCTGGAAAACAACTAGCATCCCATGTGGTCATTTGCACTGCTGATTACATCTTTAATTTTAAGCATGGAATATTGTCAGATGTGAGTGTATTGTTTTATTGTCCTTAATTGATAAGAAATATAAAGACTGTCTTCACCACGAACAAGAGAGGTGAGCATTAGAGCAGTGATGTTGAGTCCAGAATCCTACTTCTAGTTAGCCAGAGGTCTGAAGAAACTAATATGCTTTTAGAACCTAATATCCTCAGTCTAGCCTTTGGCCTCACGGAGGAAATATGTTGATGCAATACAAATATGAAGTAAGTGCTAATCAGTCTATGAGATCCAGACGACATTACAGCTTGTAGACTTTCATTTTTACAAAACTGTAAACGTAGCAGAAGTCAGAAGGTGAAAGGAGGAAGCTTTACTCAATTCTCATATTGAAATATCTCTAAACTACCATATTTATTCTAATGTTAATTAAGCAACACACATTGAGGCACTAGCAGGAGATTAATGAATGCCTGGGCGGAGCTGACAGCTCAAAGCTGACAGCTCAAAGATATGCTTTGGGCCATAAACCACAGCCAGATTAATCCTCAGGAAATGCCCTAGGTTGAGGTTGATATCAATTTTAGAGAAATTAACTGGGAATTGAAGAAAAGTCTTAACCACTCATGATGTTACACCTAAATAAAAGCAATTACAGTTCTTCCATCCACACTTTTTGTAAGCCCTAATATCCTTCTTTCAGTCAATATGACCCTACATCCAACATCCACTATAATTTCTTACGTATACATGCTCTATATACATATACACAGAAGCAATATATAGTACCTCCTCAGCACCCAAAACCTCTGTTTAAAAAGAAATTAGTATTTCACCTCCAGATTAGGTACCTGGTCATTCATTCCATACACAGCTGAAGACCTGTTCCTGGTGTACACTGTTGCATTTATCTCAACTGCTAAGAGCTCAGGGTTGGGGCTCTACATGGTAACCTCTTGTGTTCATTTTACACTTGCAGAATCAATTTGTATCAATTTGTGCATCACCATTTTTGTGGGGGGTTGTTCAGAGAAACTGAGAGAACATCAGGTTTGTAGCCCCTATTCACACTAAGTAATAAGAGATTTCTATGAAGTATCATTGGGAATCTGCATACCATAACATTATTGAAAGGAGGAAGCATTACCCCATGGAAGTCTGAGTATGAAAAACTCCCAATTCCCTCCATTGTTTACAGTGTGCCACAATAAATTTACATGAAAAAAGCTTTTGTGTGAATACTGTTTGAATACTGAAAAGTGCAATTAAATATATATATATATTGACCCCGGCAAAAGATATTCCCCGGACAGTTTAAGACTCATTTTCTGTGAACTTATGGTCATAAACAGGAATGCAAAGCTGGTAATTTAGAGCAATACAAAAAAGAGGAGGCACGAGGAAAGCCAATACGAATTCAAAGTAAAAGACACTCAGAAATTGTGGTTTTTTGGGTTTTGCCAAGGGAAGTTTTCAAAAGGTTGTATCAAACACATTAAAACAAAAGTAAGGAAAGAAAATTCTGTGGCATGTTAGGCTCTAATTCATATTTCTTTTTTTCTCATACATGGCAAATCTACCTGCAGCTCAGGCACCTGTGTAATCAAGACACTTACATTTCTTTGAACTCCTCTAATTTGGGTTTCATGCATCGCATTTGTTTAAAATGTTTAATAACTTATTCACTAATTGCTTGTTTAAACCCACTCTGGCTGCCAAGCTTTCTGTTATAACTGATAAAATATAGATCACTTTGAATATTTATGTGTGATTTGTGTGCAAGTGACATTTATGATTAACGCAAACTTAATTTGGTAGTGGAATCAAATAAGAAATGTCTCTGTGTATTCTACTGGAATGATTAGCAGAGGTCATTAATCAAGAAGTCCCTTTTGTTCTTAATTTTATGCCACATGAATGAGTAAAGATACAAAAGAACTGAGTATTTCATCAAGCTCTGGCTTTCTTTATGTGAAATATTCAATTCGCTCATAAGAAACTTCCACATCTTTGATGTTTTTAATCACTGCTCTTTTGTGTGTGGCCCCCTTTGTGAGTGAGGCCTGCATATCAATCAGGACAAAACATTTCTGGAGCACATAGTCATGAATTTGACTCCACATGGCTCTTTCAAATTGGTGTTGTATAGTCACATCTGAATGCTGATCAAGACCCAAGTCAGACCAGGCTCAAATGTCTTCTTTTTTAATGTCTGCAAAGGTCACATATTAACTGAGGAAAGAATTTTACTTTGGGGTTGCTTGGGGTTTTTTTCTCCTTAATTTGTTAGCTACCTAGTCCATATTTGGTGTCAAAACTTTTATATACAGCAGGTAAGGATGATCCAACAACATACACAGGTGAAGCAACAGGTTGAGGCGCAAGGCCTACTTTTAAAAATCAGTCCTTAGTTGAATTAAAGAGCATAGGATGGTACTGTAAAATGGACTCCTCATAATATCAAGCAATATCTCCAGAAATAAGAAAAATTAAGATAATTAACTTCTTCTTATAAGGTATTAAAATGTGTTGTACTTGAGATAAAGAAATGAAGAAAGATAAAAAGGCTTTTCCCTCCAGGCCTCTGTCACTGACAAGACAGAGACGAGCGATGAATGGATAAGTAATGAATTTCTGCTCATCACTGTTTTGCATGAGGTTAAGATTAAAAATTATGTCTCAGTGGGAGTATATCAATGTAGCCAAACATACTACCACACCTGACAGATACATACTGTTTAAGTGTGCCCAAAAGAGTGTTAAGGAAGAGAAGAGATGCCACTTGTTCTTCAGGACTACAGCAGCCACTCTGAAAGACATAGACTTTTATTGTGTCTTAAATGAGGCTCATCAGTGCACATCAGGAACAACAGGAATATTTTCACAACCTTATCTACAAGCACAACCCCCAATTCCTACTCTCTCAGGTAATTTTGAGTGGAAGCCACTGATTTAACACAGGTTTCACTTAGGGTAGAACTCACAAAAACAAATGGCACAGAATTATTTGAGCTGTTACAAACTGAACTACAAAGCTAGAAATCTGTACATTTACTAACTTATGAATAAACAGTTGTCAAAAACTAAGTGGGTTTTATGTTTGCAAATTTATACAGTCACAAATAGAAAATAACAAAACATCTGCAGTTGTCAGAAAGAGCAAATACAAGACAAACAAACTAATGAGCCGCACCATTCACATTTGAAGAGTGTGTTGCAAGTTTGTATAGATAAATAAACATAATACAACATCTAATTATTATTGTTAAACTGCTAAAGCAATATCTACCAGTTAAGATTGTAATTTTTTTTAATGTCACTCATGGAGAGAGGGATTTTTTTTTTATTTACAAACTAGAAAAAACTTGCTGAAGACTACACAGAAAATCAATCATAAATCTTTACTAGCTGTTTCTTGGCTCAAGATATACAATGTGGTGAACTGTAGTAAACTAAGTAGCGTAAAGCTCTCTACAGAATACTTTACAAAGCCAAATGTCTAACAGAGACATATATAACCCAGCCAGCTTGAGTAACTCACTGTTATAGTGCAAAGTTCAGTGTGGACAAAGCAGAGGCACTCCTTACTAGCCAATTTTCCTCTTTGGCTACTTTAAGCAAAAATACGTATCCTTTCCCTGATATCATAAAATATAAAATCAGAAGCAACTTTACAAATCTATCCTGCATTCTTTAAATTGGGTAACATTGCACATTAAATTGTGTTCACTTAAGCAGTTATCTTCTTGCTGAGAATAGAGACGCATGTGAAGTTTTTACCTTTAATGTTCCTTAATATGGATTTACAAATATGGTGCATATGGCAGTTTCAGAGATCTCTTGATTTCAGATCCTCCTGTTTCTGCAGTGTCCATAAAGAAATCAGTGAGTGGTCAATTTTATGGTCTACACCTTTGAAAATTAAAAAAAGAAAGTACTAATATTTGCTATGCAGTTAACTTTTAAATAAATTTATCTGTTATATTTTCCAGCATCTATCTTTTAAAAAGGCTTTTTGTTCTAATTTTTTTTTCTTTTTTTAAGTCTGCTCGCTCATATTTCTAACATTGTTTTGATGGACTAATGGAGAACTTGATTGCTAAATCTTGTACTTCATGTCTTTATTGATGTAACAAAGGTTTGCAATAAAATCTTACAACTTTTGTTAAGACTGACGTCCATTATTTGCCAAAAATTTCATCTTTTTAGTAGCCTTGAGACAGAAAAAAAAGGGAAGCACAAAACATATTCTTCTTCACAGCAGTATTCTCTGCTTCTCAGTTGTGGCTTCTCTGCTTGTTTCCTAAGGCAGTAGGCACCCAAAGTATTTTGCACTAAAAGAAATGTACTGCCCATTACTTAAATGACAGTGCTTTTACCCAGTTTGAACATGAGAACCTTGTACAAGATTTCCTGTGGAGAAAAATAGGGTTTTGGAACTGATGTCAGTTCTTCTCTGAGTTCACAGTTTTAACCACACACAAAAAGCAAATGTCAAATGACTAAGATAAGAAAATTGCAGAGATAGTTAACCAAGGTCTTTTTCTTAGTGGGTGCAAAATAGTAAGCCACCTTGAACAGGAATGTATTGAGCGTAAGTGCTGCATAAACTTAACTTCCAGGAGCTCTACTAAGTTTGGTGTTCACCTTGAAAATCACTTACATGATACTAGCTTTTTGACCTGGCATTATCACCTGATAATTTCAAGAAAAAACAACAGCAGCAACAAAACCAAAAAACACCAAACACACAACTGCCTGAAAGAGTCACTGAATGTTTCTGGTCAATCCTCCACAATGTTTTCCAAGGATTAGTTCACTCTAAGTGAAAGTTATCTCCAAACTATAAGCATGAAACCTTTATCTGTGGATGTTGAAATACCAGGAATTGGCCTTAAAGTAGCAGGATAGAGAGGTAGAAACCCAACAGTCAGATTTTGGGGAGAAGAAATGCAGATGAGCTGAGGAACGAAGTACAAGCCCAAGCCTGTGAGTAAGCCACAAGCCCATGTGCCCATTCAAAACAGTAGATGTATTTATTAATTGGACAGGGCCTCAGCTCCAGGATGCTCATTTAATTTTTCATAAGCATTACAGGGTGAGGGTGGAGATATATGCTTTCCTTGAGTCCCCTCAGCAACCTCACCACAGAGCAGCTGTTCAGCTCTGTAACTGCTGTTTGCAGTTACAGTTTTACAGTAAAAGAGCTCAATTTGTTTTGATAGAGTAAATGTATAACAAACACAAGTGAGTAAAATAGACTATAGCACTGTCTAGGTAACTGTCACTTGCAGAAGATTTCCTCAGCACTTACACTGTTGAAGCCCTTTTTATTGGGTTTGGTTTGTTAAGGTCATTTTAACTGGAGATTTTATGTATTCCTTACAGGGACTGCCCTTTTTATTGTATGTGTGTGTAGGCTGAAGGCTAATCAGACCTCATGCCAGAAGAGAGTCCCCAGATAGTGCTAAAAAATGGTGCTATTTCAAAAATAAAAAAAGCTGTTAATAGTAAAAAAACTTCTCTTAATGAGATAGCACAGGGACGAACTCCAGAATGCATATGCAACTAAGTTTCTTCTTTAACATTTATTGACTTGTTCTTGGGCTCTTGAATGTAATACTCCCCACGCAGCAACAGTCCAGGTCAAGACTCAGTTCCTTTAAGAAATTTAAGCTAATATACAGTAAGAGTATTTCCTTCCCTAAGTCCCCTCTTTTCTTCATTAGCACAAATACTTCCCTTGCTGATAGTGTCACTTTGGAAGCATTCATTACCTATCGATCGTGCAGTGTAGAATTCATGGACAGACTGCTAAGGCTACACAGAGATACTTCTTCATTTCAATGAGTTTCTGACATGCCACGCTACAGGATTTCTTAACTGAATATTGACAAGTGGATTCTTCTTGTTCTGGATCAAATTTCGTACTTTATGTTTGTTTTCCCTGATTTTTGGTCATTTTATTGCCTCTCCTTATGTTTGTTTTTTTTTTTTTATTTAGCATATGTGCACCCATTAACTAAACTTATTCAGTTTATTGTCAATTAGAAGTCAGAGTAGGGTAATAAGAAATAAAAACAAATCTTAAAACACCTTCCCCAACCCCTCCCATCTTTCTGGACTCAACTTCACTCCCGATTTCTCTACCTCCTCCCCCTGAGTGGGGCAGGGGGAGAGGGAATGGGGGTTGTGGTCAGTTCATTGCATGTTGTTTCTGCTACTCCTTCCTCCTCAGTTGTAACACAGCCAAGGAGGCTACCTGATTTTTGCCATGCTATGCTATCAAGAAGATAATTCTCATAAACACTTAAAAAAGCTGGTTTAATATATGCATACAATCAAAATAAGACGTAATTCCCGTTGGCACTATAAAAATAATAAAAATGGTGTATAGCTTTGAAAAAGACGTGTAGGAATGCTAAAAATACACAATTGTCCTGAGGGAGAAAATATATTAGGGTGGAAGTCTTTTGGCACTGTCTAAGTTTTTGCCCTGTCCAATATGTAAACTATTACACGAGCTATGTTTGTAAGACAAATCACTTTTCTTTTGGCAGTAATTTGTCTCTTAACAGTACCAATACTTCATTAACCATAAGCCATTACATTATTAATTTCAGTGGCCTGCAGTAAGCAGTATAGATGGTTGGGTACCCAGCAGTAAATTTTTATCACTACTCAAATACTCCAGTGATTTCCAGTTGTATTTTCCAACCACAATTCTTTTTATATGTGTACATAAAAATGAGCTAACAAAACAAAACAAAATCTGAAAATGGCAGTCTTTTACAGGTATTAAAGAAGATCGTAATAATTTTAAAGGTGGTTATGTTGTAGTGCATACAAAATAGAACGTATGAATGTCAGTTTATTGTAAATGATAGTTATTTTCATTTAATCAGTAAAAAAAGATAATGTCATATAAAGTACTATAGATGAGATGCTGAGGCTTCTTAAAGTGCATGTAATTCTCCTTCTGTCTCCTGTGTGAACCTCTTTGAATACCTGCTGCCATCAGTGATAAAATTGTCATTCGCTGTATAGAACATCAAGCAGACATGCCCTCAAAGACTGATCAAGTGTATCTGTACCTGTCTACACAAAAGCATGAGAGCCTTCATTAAAAATCATATAACCTATGTTTGCAGTTTCTATAGCAGTTTTTGCCAGATAATCAAAACTATAAATAATCTTGAGCCTTTTGGTGAATTTTGTTTGAATTCCTCTATTTTTCAAATGAGGTCCTTGTATTCTTTGTATAACATTATATTTGAAGTAGCAAAATATCCCCTGGTTTGTGATTTTAAAACAATCATATAAACGTGAAAGCTTCCAACATCCAAAAGTAACTATTCACAGGAGTATTAGATTTGGAGGGTTTCTGGGTGGTGGGGTTTTCATCTGAAAAAGCTTAGATGGGCTTTTAACATGGGTCAGGATGAGTATTTTTCCTTTTTGCAAAACATTCTAAACAAAGTTCAGAGACTGAAGATTATGTTGGCAGTCTTCAGTGGACTGGACTGAGATCATTCTTCAGGCAAACACACGGGTTTCCACATCATCTACATATTAGCTATCATGTTGTCTCTAAACCGATGCAAACCACCTGTCCCTCCAGGTCAGGAAACCCAGGCATGGGACTCAGTGGTTCACTCTGATTTCTTCTTCAACAGATAGCATGGATGCAGTCAGCTGGGACCACTCGAGCCTGATCACGAGAGCAGTTCTTAGACTGTAACCTTATTTACCCACTTAGACACAGTGAGGCTTGGAGCAAATAATGTGAGCAGCTTTGCCCGGTTTCTCCCTTCTCATTCTTTTGTAATTCACTTTGAAATCAGTGGGTGTAAAGAAAAAAATATTATGTATTATTGCTAATCCTCGTTGGCATCTTATCATTGCAGTCAATGGACAGATGAGGGTAAGGGATGTAAAGGATCATTTGTATTTACATTGAAATTTAATACCTGGATACTGTGTGGTAAATGTGTGAGGTCAAACAACTACAGCTGAATCAGGGTCTGATGGAAGTCTTGTGCAGGACAATGAATACGAAGATATATTCAGAAATAAAAAATTACTTATATCACATATACATGTAGCATTGTCCTCTGTATCTATATCACAGATTTATCAAGGTTGTTTCTGCCTCCGTTCACTTAATGAGCTGCATTGATTAAGTAGCTAATATTCGTACATTTTGACCTTTTCATGTGTAATAACATCTCCTTTTTGACTGGAACTATATAAGAAGAAAGAAAAATAAAAATGCACACAATCAGAATGGAGAATGTGTGACTGTCAAAATGCAAATATTGTATTAGAAATCCTGCATATTTGCCATCATTTGGTTTCTTTCCAGCAGAATACCTTTCTGATTAGCCCAGAAAATGAAATTGGAAACATTTCATTAATTTTATAAAAAAAAGAGAGGTCTGAATGGCATCATAGTTCCTTTGTGTTTTTCCCCTGTTCATTTGTGCAGCTATAATTACAGATTCTTTGTGAAATGTTCATGTCAATCCTTATTAATCTCTAATTTCTAATCACAGGCATAAGTAGGTTTAAACTTCATTGCAAACCTTTTGAGAGATCTGTGGGTTTTGAGGGAGAAATGACAAGTTGCTCATCTTCATAATGTTTTCTGGAGATTGTCAGTAATTTTTCCAAAGGGAGAGAAGTCAGCAGAAAGAAGAGGGGGAGAAAGAAGTAACAAAAAGGAAAGGACCAAGAACCTTCCTAGGCAAGAAGTTACATTCCAGTTTTTTTAACATAATTATGGCTAGATTTATTGGTGGGTGTGACAGTTCCTGGTTGCACTGCTTCAGTGAAAAGGAAGATAAATGAGGCTACAACACCTGGGAGACATGTAGGCAAGATTAGCTGAGAATTAAGAAACTCTTCTGAGATTCAGAAACCTATGGAAAGATCTGGCAGTGCTGCAGTCTAGAAGTTTGAGCAGCAAGGAACAAATTGCTTGGAAAGAAAATGAAATAAAATGAAAGAATGGCATTTTTAGGTTGTTGCTTTATTTGAAACCAATCGGTGGCAGCGAAGCTAGCAAAAATGCACCAATCAGAATTTAACTTTAAAAAATGAGTGCCAATCATATGTAATACAGTAACTTTTTCATTATTGTTGGGTTGCAGCCATTTCTTGCAGCAATTCAGTAGCTACTCCTTATGTACATAAAAATATATTCTAGTCTTAGCTTAACTTCACCAATACTGTAATTTTTTCTGTCACCTTTTGTATTCACTATGGCAGTCCAATTTACCAGCATGCTGAATCTGACTTTGCTCTGATTTCTGAATGCATTATTAATAATTCATTTAAATCTTTCCATATCAAAAACCATAATATTTATTCAAAAGGCTTATCCTGAGTTTATATGGTCTCTGAAAATGCAAAAAACACATGATAAGGTAGAGTAAGTGCTCTCTTTTTATAAAAAAAAGTCTAGTACTTCTAGTTTCAGATTGGACCAAATAGTGATATAATAACTTCTGTGTTTTATTTCAATACCTCAGCTACATTTCTCAGCCATACAATGGGCACAAAATGGAACAACTTCCCATGAAGTCTGGCAAATGAATGCCAAACTGGAGCTGTTTACATCTGTCTAAAAGACACCAAAAAAGCTGAAGAAAGAAGTGTGGGGAAGGAGTCATTAACAGTAAAGGGACATGTATGAGCTAAATTATGGCTTGGGTTTCCAAGGGTGTTGAGTAACTGTTGCTCTCTTTATAGACTGTGGATGTATCTGACTAGAACTTAGATAAAAATCACAAAAGTGGAAGGAAATACTCATGTTGTGACTACTAATTTCATGGTGTAAGGATAAAAAGTTTGATCCTGTGTTGACTGAGTGTGAGCATCGACTTTACTTCAGGTATTCAGGTGAATGTACTGAAGATCTGATACAGACCTAAAAGGATCTTTCACTCCATGTTTTCTGTCAGTCTAGATATATTTATGACTTCTACTTTAGGTCTTGATTCAAGAACCATTCACAGATAATGAAGATTCTGTCCTTCCTTTCATTCCAACTGGCTTTTCAATCAGTTCAATCATTAACAGAAGGTTTAACTTCCTACAACTTCTGCTGTGAAAAATACAGGACAATAAAATTGCACTTAAAACCAATGTAAATTTGTGCAAAATAATGCATATGGAAAAAAATCCATTTCTGTCTACACATTTCACTGTTCCCGGTTACCGATTTACACACCAAAAAGATATCTTGTATTCCTCTCAGTGTTCATCAGTACTTAAAAAAAAAAAAAAAAGAAAGTAGAATACATTATGTATTAATACAAAAAGATCAGAGAACAAAACCGAAAACAAACGGTAACATAAGCATAGAAACATCCTCAATACAGTAAAAATGTAGTTCCCCAAACTCAAAAAATGAGTAGAATTGCAAAAGGTGAAAGGAAAGAGAACAAACATAATCAAGTGATGGGATTGATTTAATCTGTCTTCATAAGAGGAGAGGTTAACTGACTTCAGTTTGAACTACAGACAGCTGAGGGGAATATGAAACAGATTGTAATATAAGGAGTAGCATGGAGAAGATTAAGAAGGGGAACAATTCAAGAAATAAAGGGCATCAGCAGATTAGACTTCTTAGTAGGTTTAAAGTAAGTTAAATTAGGTAGTTAAACTAGGGAGCTCATTGATAAAACTGGATGGATTAAAAGAACCGTTACACAAATTAGTAGATAAAAAATGCCAACCATACTTATAATACCATACAGATATGATCTCTCTTCAGAAATTCCCTGAAACACTGATTTCTGGAAGCTGAGGAGGTGTGAGCACTAATGCTTCACTTTGTTCTCATGGCTTCTCCTTGCAATTGACCACTATAATGTGCAGGATAGCAGGTTAGCCTTTGGTCTGACTCAATATGGTTATTTCTATGTTCTTACGAAAGTGTTTCTTTTCTACAAAAGAATTTAAAAAAAAGAGTGAGTAAACATGTTTCAGACAACAGGCAGGAAAAGGAGCATTTCTCTCTTCTACTGCAAAAAAGGAAGAGCTAAATCCAGAAAAGATACATCAGATGATGTGTAAGGGAAAGAACAGAGGAAAAAGCATCCAGCAGACTGTCCAACAATTTTCAGAAACCAGCCACCTCAGAGGAAAGCATAAGGCAAGAAAATCCATGGAACAGTCAGCTACTAAAACATAACTAAAAAGCGTACCAAGCAAATCTATTGGTCTTGGCTAAATATCATACAATTACTATCTTAACTAGCAATGAGATGGAATAGATAGAGGTTTCACAGATTTTGCCCATGCACTTCAAATGCAAATTAAGTGACAGTATTTATCCAATAGCTGATGCATTTGTTTAATGACCTAAAAGGAACACAGTTGGACTTTTTTGGTCATCTTATTTCCTAGTATTGTGAAGAGTGAGCACAGAGATAATCCTTTCTTGAGAAGAACACAAGCGAAATAATGTGATAATATGCTGTAACATGAAATGCTTTAGCACCTAACAATGACAATTTGTACTGTAATTCCCACTACTGTACTGTAGTGGGAAATAACCCAAAAAGCATGACTGAGTACAAAAGTAACTTTATACCACTTTCATGCCATTTTATGTCTTCTTGATACAGGAAGTTAACAAGCAAGCTCTTTTGGGCATGGTTACACAGGATCTTCAAGTAAACTTCTCCTGTTTATTTAGAAAGATCTTTCTAAGTCCATACTGGATTAGGTTTAAACAAGGAGCAGTTTCCTTCTCACGGTTCCAAATCCCTTTTCACTTAGCACTTGGCCCAAATGCTCGCTCTCTGTCAGATCTAGGGTGATGCGGTCAATACTCTTCTGCCATCACCCATACCTTTTAGATTTCATTCTTCTTGTTTCTTGTTATTTTGCTATGTAGACAGAGTTGCACGACTCCATCAGTTTGATACCCAGAGCTTGGTTTTGTTAGATCAATTTCTATGGAATTTCATTCCACTCACTGATTTCACTTCTGCCCTAACTTTTGCCATGTGCTCCTTTTTTTTAGTGCTGTCCTATTGTATCAACTATATTGTTACACACAGGGCTTCAGCTACAGTTCAATATTTCAGAACTACTACTTTCAGTTCTTTCTTCTCTTTTTAGCATCCCTTAATGATCATTCCCTGCCTCAGACCAGTTCTGGGCTGGCTAGTACATGTACCCATCCCTTAATGGATGTGTTAGCAGAAAGTGCATGATCTAACATTTCTAGCACTTCCCCCATTTATCTGCAACAAAATTTAAAAATCAGACCCCTGTTCCCAAACAATTGGAAAAAAAAAAAAAAAGTGTAAATTCTTGGTTTACAGTATGTCTACACTTCCCGATCTGCTGTTTGTGGGACCATCACAATGTAGCGTTATTTTTCTCAGAACTGAATTTAACTTAGAAAGTTGTAGCTGGATAAATGCCATAAGAAGTAAAGCAAATGCTCTACCATTATTCTGAAAGTTGATGATCCACACATGAAAAAAATAAGCAGCTGATAAAAGTTGTCTAGAACAGAATAAGGAGTTGATATTTACTTTATGATCTGAAAAATACAATTGTCTGAATAAAATTGCATATAGAGTCTGTGTAATTGATAATTAATCTTTTCTTCCTTACTTACCTATGTTTATACACCATTCTGTTTGAGAAGAGAATTCCATTTTAACATGTGTTCATAGTGTATCTACCATGAGAAAGCTCTAATCGTAATCTGGGTCTCTGGCCACAAAGGTACTATTAAAATACTAATCAATAAAGCAGCATGTAGAAATCCCTAGGAAGAATGTGTAAGTGCAGTCAAAGAAAGAATAATAGTAAAACCAATAATAATAGCAATCTTCTACTTATTATTAATATATTATTCTAAGTGTTGCAATTAGATAGTTATGCTTTTATTAAGGCATTAATTAGATATGTTTATAATGAAATAGGATTGAATTCACCAATCTTGGAATATTAAAGAGTAAAAAAAGAGGTTTTTTTCAGAAACTGAGGATAACATATCTGGTTGGTGTTATATCTGTTGTCAGTGGTTAGACTTAATGCCAGATAGCAGCCTTGATCCAGGTCAAAAGACACATGCTAAAGTGAAAAGTCCTTCCAACCAGCCATGAGAGAGTTCTGCTAAACTTGTCTTGGTGGGAAGTCACTCTGCATATCTGAAGAGAATCCTTCTCCTTGGTGTCTTTGTTTATTTCACAAGGACCAGATATTTCCATTCACCCCAGTGAGGAGGATAAAAAGGCTGAAATGCAGAAGTGGTTTGTAAAGTACTTTCAAAAGTACTGTCAAAACTTGACATGAAGAGCTTTTAAACTGAAAACAGCAAGCAAATGAGTTACTAATCTCAGATGTCTGTGTGTATAAGCTGACAGCTTCTGTCTGCCCCTTGCCTTTGCTTCCAAAATGCTTGCCTGATGTAGATGGCAAGAACCTCTCCAATCATGCTCTTTGGCTGTTCCTTCTGAAGCTGTCAGGCCCATCGCGTTTCAGTGCCTTTCCTCTGCTTTCCCTGCGCTGTGCAAGTGTCAGCTTGCGATGGGAAATCAGAGCAGAGGCAGCTGTGCAGCAGAATATGCCAGCTACATCAAGAACAAGAAAGAGAAGGTCAGGAAAGAAACCCTGGAGGATCTTACAGTCCAGATTACATCACAGGGACTGCGGGACCAAACGAAATGCTGTGAAGCCCAGACAGCTACATGATGGCTCTGAGAATGTTCTGTTGGGCCACGTTCAAATTTTGCAACCAGTTTTTTTTTTGCAACGGTTTCTTTCCTTCAAATAATTTTATTACAAGAAAGTACTTAGATCGTAACTGTCTCACATCATCCATAACACACAAAACTAAAGACTACTTGAATTTTGCAAGGAGAAAGACGTGAGCTTTATTGGGACTCCTGTTAGTCTCCCTGTGTAAGACACCACAGCTTCCTTTGCTGTGTGCTTCCAGCATGAAACAGAGTTCCAGTTTGAAGAAAGTCCTTCCAACATCTACCGTGTCAAAGGGTACTATAGTCAACAAAATTCCTTAGAAAAAAAATAAATCCTACTGATATGTAAGTTATTCGAAACTGAATTGTTAGCTTCCATATTGCTATAGTTCTGACCTCCATCCCCTGAGTAAGTGTTTGTCCAGTGGGACAGATTGAGAGAAACCTATACCCTGAGACGGGTACCTTAGAATTCTAAATGCCCACACACCGTGTTGAAAAATCACTTTTTAAAGCATAACTGCTATGAAAACTGTAACATATGCCCTGCAAATTTGATATTGATTCATTGTGTTCTATGCAAATGTGAATGCAGGAGTCTTTTTGTTCTTCTAGATGAGGTAACTGATCTCTACCACAAATCAAAATCGCTTTTATTAGCTCTGACTGTAATTACCACAAACAAAAAATGTTGTCAGTCCAGGAGGGATTAACTTTTTCACAGACAAATATCTGACACCTTTGCTAGAATTAATCTCATTTGTTCTAATAGTTTTTATTTGCTCCTGCTATCATTTCATAGTTTTGGAAGCCTGCAATTTCAACACTGAGAAGTTCTGCAGATTAGTTTTATGGGTACATGGAATAACATTTTCTCTTTTGTCTTGTGGTTGTGCACTTGGCTTTGTATGGCAGCCATATTTACATATAAAAGCATTCTGCAAAGATTTAATCCAATATTAATGTAAATTTGTTGTGCAATTCAGTACTTTGTAGAGAGACTCTTCTTATGTATGCAAATCCATTATATATATTAAATACTCCACTTCCCCAGATTTCCTTAAATGAGCCACTGGATGAGGCTTATAATGAATGTCCTGGAAATGCAGCAGAGATGCAAAGGCACATTACAAAGTGAATAATTCAGAAAATGCATTCTTGCTTAAATTGGCATTTTAAATGTCATTTCAATCATCTTATATGTACCTTTAAAAGCCTCCTCCTTCTTGAATTCTCTATTTACAAGAGCCCTGTCAATCATGACCTGTATTGCGGGGTGGGAGACTGCACGAGTGTCAGGCTGTTCTAATTTCCTCTAAGCCACCTTCCTCATCCCCACAGGGAGCACAAGTTTTCCTAAATGCCAACGTGCATTTGTATTCAGTGCTGCAAGGACATTTCTCCCATTGATTCCCTTCTGCATGTGTGAGCAAGAGACGTGGGGGCGGTGGGGCAGTTCTTCAGTTCTTCGTATGGTACCTAAGATTCCCAGTTGCAGAATTAAATTACAGAGAGAGATCCATAGTATACGTTCAGTCACTACAATGACTCCCTTAGGGCTCTTGTTACTAATGGCATAGGCTCATTTGTGGAGATTTTCATGCAGTTTGCTTGAAAAGGCCACAGCAATCCACCACTTTTCAACAAATTACAGGCCAACAATATGCTCGCCAAAGGGGTTGCTTGGCATGGAACAGGTTATTTAGCCCTCTTTGGCTGGGAGAGAGTACACCATGAGAGGAGAGGACAGGAGAGCAGGAAGAGGGGAAAGGTAGTGATTTGTGGGGAAAAAAAAAGGGGGGAGGGAAGTAGACAATAACACAATAACATAAATGAACTATTTACACTATAAAGAATAAAGCTTTGGCAATTAAAAGAAAGCTTTCTTCTGGAACAAATCTCTTTATGTTAAGTGTATGTGGATTTAAAACAGTTTTGAAGGAAAGAAGCTTGTAAAATATCATTTTTATCAGGAAGGAAGATTCCCTTCCGTCAAGTCTTCAGCCTGTCTGTGTGGTTTGTGGAGTGTAAATCATGGTGTGTTCCACCCCCAGGCAACTGAGGGAAGATTAGAGGGGATGCATTGGGTGTTTCTGTATGACTGCCTTTACCAAAAGGCAATAAAGCTCCCACAGCACTTTGAATCACAATGAAAGAATACGAGGTCCAACATCTTAGCAACAGTCTTAATTCCTCCTTCCTGCCAAGATTCATCTTCCCACAATCACTTTGTAGACTCTCTACAAGGACAGTCATTAAGACCTGTCCTGTCCAACCTCAGTAAGGGTCTTGTGACATCTCTCCGTTTTCTTCTGTGCTCTGTCCTAGGAACATTTGGCTTCATGTAGTTTCCCTGTTGCATTCTCTGAAGACAAAGCTTTAGAGACAGAGGACTGAAACTATTTTCCTCCACCTATTGCCTGCAGGCTACGACAGGAAGACTGTCTCCTCTTTCACAGGTCACTACGGGAGACATTTGGACTAAAGAAAGCTTTGGTCATTCCACCTGAAAAGGTGTCAGCTGACAGAGAGATTTTATCTTCCTGCTTAGACTTTCTTTTGGCTCCTAAACAAAAATTATACTCACATCTGGATATTAGACTTAAAAACTGCTCTTTTATGTCTCTGTTTACAGCTTTTTTTTCCCCAGATATTAACAGAGAGATTAAAGATTTTTTTATTCGTCAAACTCAACAGTCACAGACACTTAAAATCCTTTGTTTGTCTTCTCACATTGTATCCATCAAGACCCCAGCACGCCACACAGGTGAAGAGTGTGTGTGTGGACAGTTAATTCTTGTGGTACTGGTGCCTCAGAAGTTCAGTGAGGGTTCATTTAAATTTTTCTTGCTACAGAATTGCTATATAAAGAGATGATGAATATACAGGGTTGATGATGATGTCAGGGTTGAAGTGTAGACTCTATTTATAGGTACAGGTTTAGTCCATGCAAACTGATGAGCATGACCATGGTCATTTTCTGAAAATTCAGGTAATCATTCCTTCTTTCGCTCATATACAGAATTTAAGCATGCTTAAAGACTTTTACCTGCATACCTAGACTTTGGACCTTGACCCAATAAAGCCCTTAAGCATCTCTTTAACCAGGAGGGCAGTCCCATTAGTGTAGAGGGTGTCTGTACAGATATTTGCCTGCATATGGCAGAACACAGAAAAATGTAGGCTACCTCCAAAATCAAGCCCTTTGTGTTAAAATAGATTTTATTAAAGCAATTATCAGTGAAATCTGACTTACAGATCCACTCAAGGGAGCTACAAAAAATTGGCTGCCAACATATGTTCTCTGTTAATGAAGACAGAGCAGGACTGTACTCAGCTCTTTGGAGATAGTTTTGGACAGTCCATTAAAACAGTAGGTAGCCTATTAAAGGTGGCTTCTTTTAAAACTGATTGGGACAATTTAAACAAAATTAATTTCATTAAATCTGCTATAATTTTCACTGCTATTTAACATTTCAAGAATTTAATAAAATTTTGGGGTGTAAAGGGAAGTGTCAAATCCCACAAAGTGTTTAGCACATAGGTTGAAGTGTAGAAGGGTCGAGTTCAAGAAATATCTTTGCCTAATCAGGAAAAATACTCTTCATGGAGGGGAACACATTCCTGGTTTAACTCACTCAAATAATCTGTAACATTCAGATCTTTCACCTCCGCTTCTCAAATTGAAAACAGATGTTTAAACAAATTCGATTTTAATGCAGAACAACAAATACATATAAACCTTCCACAGTTGCTGTAAAATTGAATCGTCATCCTCCAGGCAACATTAAACTCTAGCAAAATTTTCATTCAGTAATGCAATAAACATAATTGTACCATATGAAGGACAAATGCATATTTAGGTAATATGTATATGGTACTTTGTAGGCAGAGGCAAGTGACCTCTTCCTGCACTTTGTGCTGGCCTGAAGCCAGGTGGATGTGATTAGCACAGTGTTGAGCCAGAACCTGCACTAATAAAGCTTCCTGATTGTAGAGGCTGTTACTTGGGCTTAGTTCCATGCTAACGATGCTTGCACAGCTTCTGGTTACATCTGTGTTAGTGTTTTAGATCAGATCAGTGTATGAATGGACTTCTGAAATGAGTGTCCTGGTCATCTCTGCTCACTGTGCATGAGCGGTCTCTAAGCACTGGGTTTCTTTTTGGATGAAATGAAATCAGAAGGTCTGATCTCAAAGTGCGCTGAAAGCAGCACAACAGCTAGTGAGCACTCAGTTTACAGGGTCAGACTAGAGGTAATCTGAGGTAGAATCCCCTAAATTGTGTATAGCCTGGACACTCAGTCCTCAGCACCCAGTGTTGTGCTCTCTGAGTCTGCTTATCTCCAGCCTCTCTTTTTTGTTGATGGAGGCACAGTCCGAGTGGCTCAGCCAGGCATACTTAGTCTGTCGTGGTCCCTGGAAAGGGAAGAAAGTTAATGCAAATCATCATTATAATAGAGAAATATAATTCTTAAATTAATTTAAATTACATTAAATGTAACAGAGAAATATAAAGAAGAAAAGCAAAGAGATGGAGGGAAAGAAAACACTGGATCTAATGTCTTTGGATATGGTGCCTAATGTCTTCACTTGCAGTGAAGGATGCAGCGGCTCCTCCCAGGTAGAGGGAACTCTTACAGATCCAGTAGCATCTGGGGCTCTCAGCCACAGGATAGAGTGAGTCCTGTTATTCCATATGAAATTGTTGGGTTTAACTTATACTGCTTTTTGGTTTGCTTTTTAAATTTTTTTCCCCATAGAGGGCTTGAATATGCTTAGGCAAATTTAAACAAGTAAAAGAAACTGGAAGATTATTTTTTTTCTAAAAAGCAAAACATCAAACAAAAGCCAGTTTAAAAAAAGAAGTTATCAGTCTAACAGCTGTACAGCCACAATAACCCATGAGAAAGGAGAATTAAAAATAGCTAGTTTTGAAAGAGTATTTCATTGCATTGCAAAACCACAAACATGATAAAAATTCCATTTTATCAAGTACAAACTGCATGAAAGTTCTTTCCTCTAGAGCTGATGCAATCATTTGTTAACAACTGTTTTAAAACAGTTTAAAGTGCATCAAATACAAAACCTTTCATGGAAACAAAACCAAGTCCTCCTGCAAAACGGAGTAGACAAACTTCATTTTTATATCCTTATTAAACAGGTACAACAGCTTTTGACAAGTGATTTTACTGAACTCGCTAGATGGCTTACAAGCTAAAGTAAAGCATAGCTTGAGTGAGAACAGACAAGTTCATCCCCAGCTTTCTACTCTTTTTTAAAGTACCATAATGACATACCAGACATTCTTAAATCTTGTGAATAATAGCTATCTCAGAAATGACATGGTTAGTCCTTTTTTTTATATGGAGTTATTTGTTCTTTTTACTTAAATTAAGAAGTAATTGTCCATCAGACATAAATAGAAATTGTATAACTTATTCTACCATTGATTAACAAAATAGTTTCTATTCCTGTGTTGTGTAGCTTGGGAAGTATTAAGAAATATCAATAAACCTGATAGTAGAGCTCTTGATCTCATGTTTGAGTCAATTTTATTGAAATAAATTAAACAACCACTTTAAGAGCATACAAAAATGCCAAATTGATGGGATGCTTTCCTTAGTAACTTGAGTACATAATTATAATTATTTTATATTGTATATTTGTAAAGAACAAAACCAAAATATTAACTTCCTTTTCCCCAATGCCACCATAGGCCCCAGAAGTTGTCACCATTGCTCAAATGATGAGATTTTTTTAATTGTCTCAACTAAGATTCACGATTCTGCTACTGGATTCATAAATTAGAAATAGAACTGTTTTATTAAACATATAGAAATTCAAAACCGCAGAACTTGCTGCCATTAATGTGTATGTGCTGCCTGCACCAACAACCAAATGACAAGGCAGATCGATTCCTTTAACTGTCCTATAGGTCTTTTCCTTCCTGTCCAATTAGAATCTGTTCTCTACATGGAGTTCAAAATATTCCATGAAAACTGGGTTTGTCTGAGATTTTTTTTCCTGTTTTCAGCTTTAGCTATTATTGGCATGCACTTTCAGTCCTCTGTGTGCTTAAGGGTTCTAATTTCTTACTGTATAATGAACAATATTGCATCTAGCGAGTCAGCAAGGTTTTTCTCCCTGGGCAACTTCTTATGGTGACACCTTAGTTGAAGATCATTCTTATGACGCAGGTACATTTGATCAGAAAGGTTGAGAAATTCCTGACTCTTTGGAATGGTTCCTGCTGAAGAGAATTATGCCACAGCCCAAAAGCAATTGATAAAGCAGCAGAAGGTGAAGCAGATGCAATGAAAGAAAAATGAACAGGTGTCTGGCACTAAGAGAAGCAGGAGTTGGTTTTCCTCTCTGTCTGGTGTCTAGAAGAGATAATGGCAATACACAGCCTTGCCAAGAATGTGTTGTTTACACAGTGTATGTACACCCACCTGCTCCATCTGAAAATGAGCTTGTGAACTCACCTGACTGAAAAGAACAGAAAAAAAAAAGATTGATGTGTTTCTGCATTGTGCCTGTTGAACTGACAAAAAGCATTACAGAAAATTAATAAAATCCACATGAGGGAATATCAATGTCCTTACAGTTTAAATGAGATTTTTGAATTGCTGGGTATGTTTCTTGCATCTCTTAGTTTGGATGTGGATGTGAATATATATATCTGATACAACTGTTGCACAGTTTACCTTTATTTTCATACTTTCCCTTTTCTGTGGAGAAGATGTTAAAATCAGCAATGACAGAATGAAGAAACACGTGTTTGGAGTATTTTTTGTCATGAGACATGAAGTACAGAAACTCATTTATGCTACAGTGAGATATGTCCAGACACTTAAGCATCTACTTAAGCATCTAATTAAAATCAGCTGCTAGAGAAGTTATGATAAAGACTAGGTGGAAAGTGAGTCAACGCTTTGGCTGTAGGGTACCTGAATGAGAGACGGTTTCTTCAGTTCAAGAAAATTTGGATGGTTCAAGAATTTTACCTGCCCAGAAATTTGACTATAAATTTATCTCTCTGATTGCTGATATCGATCCCTTTCTTCTCTTAGCAAGTTGACATTTTTAAACAAGAAGCTGGCTTGAAAGGAAAAATGAACCTTTAAAAAACTGTTAAAAAAAGTTTTGCAAACATGTATAAATACTGAAAACTGAGCAGACAAATTTGGAAAAAACCAAGTCATTTCACTGATTAGTTTTGATTTAAAAGAAAATATCAATATATTAAAAAATGTTTGTCAAAAAAATCCAGACAAGACCATCTTTTAGGATGAGTTGTTGCATCTTTGGTGAATTTCCTTCTTGATTTAGATGTATGGTAGATATTCCTAACCAATAGCTATAAAGTGCTATATAAATCTATACACTGAATATCTGGCAGGGCAACTCAGATTTCAGGGTAAAGTAAATGTTCTAAAACTGGACTGATCTCCAGAGCTGTGTTTGCTGATCTCCTT
Organism: Tringa tobata; assembly: GCA_033628505.1. Taxonomy (NCBI): domain Eukaryota; kingdom Metazoa; phylum Chordata; class Aves; order Charadriiformes; family Scolopacidae; genus Tringa; species Tringa tobata. The sequence continues at coordinate 2,349,615 of JAHREE010000174.1, read as the reverse complement.
ATTTCACAGCGACAGTAACCACCTCTTTTGGCTGTAACCTAAGCTCCCTCTAAGCACTCATTAGCAGATTGTTCTCCATCATTGCAATGGCAGAATGTGTATAAATAAAAAAGGTGGGGAAAGGTGAAGAGCTGAATTTAAAACATGATATTCTGAGAGGGTGACACACAACTTTCTGAATTCTAACTAAATAGGCAATACCAACATAGGTATTGTAATGTAGGAATTGGAGAAGAAGGGAGTAAGACGGGACTTCCACAACCCACATCCAGAGCAGATGAACAGCGTCCTTTCCCACTTCGTAAGTCTGGGGTGAAGTTTCAATAGCTTAGGGTGGGCACACTGGATCTTGTGTTGATGATGTGTCCTGCCACAGCTTCAGCCTTTTACAGCCATCATCTTCACGGAACCAGCAGTCATCAAAATCTCCCTGCTCTGTTGATTAGCATGTGAGCTGCATCTCCCCTTGCTGTATTACCCAAATTTTCCTGTCATTTAGCTTAAGCTAAATTTAAATTTACTAGCAGTGGCTATGGATTTATAATAGCTTCAATGAGGCTATAATTTGGTCTATTAATTTTGTACAGCTGACTACCAAGATATTTTTCTTTTCTGAGTAAAAAATTCATGCTTCTCTTCTGAACAAAATTTCAGCATCTGCTAACCTTTTTAAAAATACATACTGAAACATATTCAATAAATTTTATGCTAGGAAATATCTTGATAAACTGTTTGTTCTTTTTCAGAAGTAACAAGTCAGACTTGTGTCTCCAGAAAGGAAGCACTGAGAAATTATAATGTCTAATCTTTCATGTTTCTTCTCATCAGAAAAATGTACAAACCAACACAATATTCTGAGCTACTGATGTGGAGTTGAAATTGTTCAATGAACGACTTTTAAGAGGGAACACACATGGTGGAACAAATTTATTGTAAAAAAAAAATAAATCAATAAAATCAATACAGAAAGGCAGTACACAAATTGACCAAGGCAAGATTTTACTTTTAAATAAATATACTACAGTTCCTTTAGCATTTTAATAACCTGGTGTACATACACTGAACCAGCACACAATACTAGAAGATCGAACAAATTACCTTTTTGGTGGCTTAAACTATGTTTTCACTAGGGGTGAAAACTAATTTTGCTAGGGGTTTTTGGAGGGAGGGAATGGAAAAAACCACATCCTGTTGATAAAGCTCAGTGGATCATTTTGTTCCTTTTCCTTTCTTTACTCTGGGAAGAGTTGGGAGATTCAATCTATTTTTATCCTTTAAAAAGTAAAAAGCAGCCACAGCAGAGGATGCATTTTCACATTTCACATCATCACCAAGAAATACAGAGCCCTGACAACCAAGATAAATGAACAACAAACCCAAAAGCAGTGGAGAAGGGTCAACTCCATTTGACTTTTGGGCCATCGTAGAGAATGGTGGGTCACACAATCTGTTCTTTTGTTTCTGAAGCTACCAAGTGGAAACTGGATAGGATAAATGTTTCCTTGATTTCAAAATACAGAAAGAGGAAGACAACTTAGAAACTAAGGGCTGGCTGTGCCAGGGACTTGCGTCTATTATTGACACAAGCTTGATTCATTTGTTTAATCCCATAGGTTCAGGAGGAGCAGCAAATAGTCAGTACATTTTCAGTGTCAAATCATTTCTTCATTTACAATCAAGTCCTGGTTTCCTTAGTTGAAGAGGAAACCCATCAAATTTTATTTAACCTAGAGACCTGCTGCCAGAAGTAAGACTGGTTGTAGGGGTCCCAAGACTCGGTCTTCTGTGGTTTTAGCTGTGTTGAAGGTAAGAATATTCATGCTCAAGAATGTTGCTCTTTTCCTCTTACTTATCTCTCTTCTCTCTCTCATGCTTTGCAGAATATAATAACAGTTTCATTATGACATTACCATATTTAGGCAAAATACTCTCTCCCCTTTCCCCTTCCCAAATGAGGACGTATATTTTCCTGATCATGCAGAAAGTTGGCAGTTTTCATATAATGGGAAACAGGAAACTGTAGTCTAAATGATAATACCAATTTGCTGCATCAGCTAGTCAGGAATATGATGAAGTCTTGGTCTCAGAATAGGAAAGATCAGAGAAGGGAAGAGCTGCTGTTAGACAAGTGGGATAAATTAGTATGGCAGATTAGTCAGTGATTAATGTTTCAAAAGTTGTTTTTACACTGTTACAATTATAGATATATACTTATCTTCCCTTCCTGGCTTGTTTCTATATATGGACAGTAATAACATGAAAGGGAACAGAGAGAGAAACCAGGATTTGTCAAAATGTTGATTGTGCAATCAAGCTTAATACATGGAGAAGTTTTGAAAAAGAGGAGGAAAGGAGGAAGTGAGCAATGTACAAAAGTCAGACTCTTTATCAGAAGTTAATGCCTTCACCACGTTCCTTAAGGGCTATTATAACTCCAGCTATTCTGTCTGAAGCACAAAATACAATTACGGCAGTAATAAAGTTTTATCCTGACTAAACATCATGCTATGTTCTGGCATTACTTATATACATTATCTTCATTGTTTACATCCTCAGCATTAACATACACTAGTGGGACATCCTCTGTTTAAGTCAATGGAACTAAACTGTCATTGTTTTTATATGACATGAAAGGGTCCCACTTTTTCTCCCCAAATCATCTTCATGTTCCTGTGCAGTGATGCAGTTCATGGAAATCATCTTGCTGCAAACTGAGGGTTAGCTTTTTTCTTCAGCTTCAATGCTGATCCAAAACTCTTTCGTGATCTTGGAAATATATACCGGCAAAATGATAACAGGCTAGACTGATGGCGGATAACTTCCATATAATAAACATTAGTAATTGCAATCAAAGGTGTAAATAATTTAGCTCTCTCATTGAAATTCCCCAAGACTGAACACAAAGGAACAAAGAAGGACTGTTCAGTGAAATTACAATATCATTGCTAAATGACTGCCAAATTAAAGAAAGCAAGATATTAGGCTGGATTTAAAAAAAAAAAATAAAATATACAAATATTATGGACAACACTGTACCATTTTTTCCCTTGAGTGTGTTGAAGTGCACACTGCCTCCAGTGCAGATTATTTCATTTCAAAAGTAACACAACAGAAATAAATCATTTTCACATATTGAACAATATCTGTAATCAACTAATTAGATGCAAACTACCCCTCTTTTTACCTCACCCCGTACTTTCACTTTAGCAGAGTGAATGCATTGGTAATTCAGTTTCGGACATTGTCATAAATGTGATCTTATCTCCATTTCATTGAAATTCATCCTTCAGAAAAATGAATAGACCAAGTTGGGACTGTTCTTCTAGCATTGCAAAATAGATAAACACAGTATTACTCTTATCTGAATCATAGACTCATAAAATAATTTTGATTGGAAGGGATATGTGAGAGTCATTTAGTCCATTCATCTGCTCAAAGGAGACTTTTCTCAGCACTGTGTTCAGTCACGTTTGGGATGTATCTCCAAGAATGGAGATTATACAACCTCTCTGGGCAATTTATTCCAATAATTCCAAATTCTTTCCTAAGAGTTGCCTGGAATTTCCTTTGGTAGAAGTTATATCCATAGTGTCCTGTCATATCACCATAAACCTTCAAGAAGAGCCTGTCCTTTTCTCAATATTCTCACATCAGACAGCTGTAGATACTAACCAGATCTTCTTTCATCCCCTCTCTTAAGGCTGGATAAATCTAGTTACCACGACCTCTCCTTATATGCCATGTGCTTCAGTGTCATCATGGTGGCCCTTTGCTGGACTCACTCCACGATATGTCAATATGTTCTACTGAGTAGGCCCAAACTAGACTAAGTTGGCCAGATAAAGAGTAATGATCTCCATTTTACTATGTCTATATTTGGTGTTCTCCAAATGAGTTATTTCCATGTAAGAGATTTTAGCATCACTGTAGGAATTCTCTGAAATACATTCAACCAGAGTGCCACATTTTAGGGAAAAAACAAACAAACAAACAAACAAAAAACAAAACACAAAACCAAAAACCAAACAAAACTAAACCAGGAAACATTATTGTGCCACAACATTACTAATTATAGTGCACCCATATACTGAATCTTCCATTTAGGTCTCATCACTCTCATTTCAAGAAGGTCATGATGAAACTTGGAAAAGCATAGAAGAGGACAGCAAGAATTCTCATGTAGATATAAAAACTATATTTAGAAATCCATGGCCTCTGGGAGTCCTATAAATATATTTTTTGATTCTTGTTATTGTATAAATTCTACGTGTTTTGTGTGCAAAAATGTATATTTGCATCCAGCTCATTTCCAGAGCATGCAAGTTGTCCTACAGTCATATACATTTCTTTTAGCTTTAGGTGCTGCTTTTGCAGCATCTCATCAGGAACCTTTACTTTAACATCAGGTTTCATAATGTTTCCTCTTCCAAGCCTGCCACGTTATTTTGACCTGGATGCACAGTAATTTCATCAGTTTGTTGTTGTGACCAGGCTTTTGAGAATTGTTTCTATCTCTGTATTTTTTTGTTTTCATGTTGCATGATAATGAATAGCAGTACAAAGGAGTGAGACAGTACATATTTATTCACACATGCTGTCACCAGGTGCTATAAGCCACTCTTAAATCACTGCTTTGAGTTCTGCAGGCATGCACCTTCTTTCTGGCAGTTTAGTTTAATTTCCTTTCTGTTCTTTATAAATAGTCTGTGAATGGAGCCTAATATTTGTCGTGGGTGCTTGAGTTAAATTTATATAGAGAAATACTAAAATGACTATCTCCTCTTCCATCCAGTTTGACTTTTCTACAGCTGGTGAAAAGCTGGTTGGGTCTGGAATAAATCATGTGTTTCAAAGCTACACGAGATTTTGACATCTGCGGTGAAAGAAGCATCAAAATTAAGGAAACCAAAACAAACTTAAACCCCAGCTGCAAATTTTCAGATAGTTCTTTTTCTGTAGAGTGTCAAATTTGCTACCTCAAAGTCCAATTAGAGTTCATTTTCTATCCAGTCCTGCAGCTGGGAGAAGTTGAGTGAATTTGCCAAACAGCTAATGAAAATTTTCACTGAAATAGATGTTGTTTAAACAGACACAGTTCAATGACTTTATCTGCTATTGCAAAGATAGTTTTGGATTCTAGCTTTTTAGATGTTTAGTAGTCACTTATTCTAGGGGCCTCTTTTAGGTGTCTATAAAGGTTCGTTGGCTCAGGAAGGAGTGACATTTTTGAGTGGCTGCACAGTTTTTCTGATAGGATTTAAATTCCTACAGAAAGTCACTCTGAGACCAGACGAAAGTCAGCAATTATGGGATTATTGGTATGTGAAATAGGTGCTGGAAAAAGGATGAGAGCACAGAAGGAACAATATCACCTGAGGAGACATTTTCCTTTAATCTTGGGGAGACTGAAAGTTACCAACCACCAAGGTACTGCAACTTCTCTTTGAGTCACTGTAAGGTTAAGTGCACTAAACACCCACATGTGTATGCTATAAGGAGAGAAGTAGGAGTAGCTGTAAGAGGGTCTTCCTTGCCTGCACTTCATGTATTTCTCGCATAAAAGCAGAGGAAGATTTTCCTTTGCCTTCACATTTGATAAAATATTCAGGTTTGATTCAGAAGTATAGGTATACAACCCAGCAAAAGTGTAGCAAATAGCTACAGATCTTTTCCTGATATATTTGCACTTTCATGGATATTGAAATTACTAATTTGTCATATAAAAAACAAGATATGTTTAGTGAGAATATATCTATATTCCACCTATTTTCCCACCATTTTCATATAGGATCACTTTATCTGATGATTTTGGATGGCTGAAAACCAGCAGTAGTGAGACCAGACACAAATTAAATAGAAGTGGGTCATTTCTGAGGTGGCATGAAATCTAACATACTCCAAGGGAAATTATCAGTTTAGTAAGTCTTGTCAGTCATGAGTTTGTAGTGACCGAGTTGGGGAAACAGAGAACTGCTCCTTCAGAAGGAGATAATACCCTTGAGAAAATAATAGGATCTGCACTCTAATACGGAAGTTCCTATTCACATATGTTGTAGGAAATATTAGATTTTTGGCATTCCTCAACCTTCATCTCTGCAGTTCTTTTTTTTATGTTTAAGCTGAATTTTACTTTTGAAGGTAATGCCTCATATTCTGTGTATTGCAACATAGCACGAGGCCAGGAATAAAGAAAGGAAAGAGAGAAACGTTATCTGAACTCATTGATGGTAAGATGTATCTTATGTTGATATTTTTGTACATCTTAAGTTCCTTTGTCTGTGTTGAAAGACTTGTTGGTGTCTGATCTTGGAGTCCAAACTGCTCCAAACCTGCATTAGATAGGAAAGCCATTTAGAAATCTCCTTTTCTGTAAGCACAAGCCAAGGAGCTGAATGTCTGATGAATTTTAAGCACAGAAATAAGACCTGAGAGACACAGTGTGACTTCTGAACTGGTGAATAGTAAAAAAAATGTGCTTAGCGGAAATCAGTGTTATTGATTCTACAAGTTCACTTGCACAAAATTTACCTGCTCTTTTACAAAGTAAAACCATAATGCGTTATTGATTTAGTGACTGACTTTTTTAAGAGTCCACTCTGTGAACTCCCAAGCCGTCCTACAATCATCCTGTGGCATCCCCCAAAGTAAATATTCATGTAGCTCTGTTCCCATTCTAAGGTTTTGTGTGAACATCACTAACCTCATTAATTGCTCGTGATAGTAGCACAATCTTCACTAGAATGTTGAACATTCATAAAACAGCCTCTACTCTAAAAGGGAAAAAGAATATCATGGCTATGAGTAACGTACATGAAGTAGTATATTCATTTAAAACCAAAAGACCTACATGTTCATAAACTCAGAGCAAAAACTACTGGAATTAAAAAATAAAGATTGCAAAAATATGATGAAACTGTAAGTTACTTCTCAGAAATGCATTAATCTCACCTTGTTACTCCAGAATCTCTCCCTGTCTGCTGCAGGCAGCAGTACAAAGTGGTTGATAGCTACGGTTTGAGATATAGACTGACACTCTCTTCTGCAGCAGTCATGAGTGAGTTATTCCAATCTGTGCTAGCACAGCTGGAAAATTTACCTTCACACGGCTGGAATTCCATTTCAGTCTGTCATGATACACTACACTGCGTCTGTTTCTTCATGAGCTACAGCATTGGTTCAATGTGTTCTCTAAGGTTTCTGCCATCACAAATACAGTCACTAAAGCCATCTATTAAAAGTAAGTTGAGATTGAAATGCTTTGATATCAAAAAATGTATTATTTAGTAAAGAGCCAGCTCTCTCAGAGTTAGAAAAGCTTATATAATAGCTATGATTTTATTTTGTTTTTCTTTTAAGTTTTTACAACTGCCTTTTTTCAGGTAATTTATATAGCTCCTGGGCCAGATGCATTTTAAGTTCATCTTTCTTAGTACTTAAAAATGTGTTGACTGCCCTAGCTTTTATTTGCTTCAGTTCAAAGGAACTAGAAGAGTCTAAAACTTATTCATAACTGCTTTTCCAGAGATCATTCATCCTGATAATTTGTTGCCATGAAGGGTATAAACAGGAATTAGTTAATACGCGTTATTCCATCAAGAAGTCAGCAAGAAAGCAACAGTGAGGCCTGGGGACTGGGCCAAGCTCAAAGTCAGGTTGTAAGTTAAGCTTCCAATAGTTCAGCTTCTGAATATGAAACATAATTTCATTTACACACTTTAATTTCTGAAGTCTATACAGAATTGCTATCAAGAATGTGAATTCAAGTAGTAGTTTTCCTCTATTTCCTTAGTGCAAAAGTTTAAAATGATAGAATTATAACAAAAGCTGTCCTCAATATTGTCATTGATACTCAAGCATCACAAAACAATTCTTTCGTTTTACCCCTCTGTCTTTCAAACGTTAAGCAATAGAGATGCTTGCTTTGACTGATCCTGTAACCTCCATCTCACTTCCTTTCCCAAATCACTTTTGATTTTCTTTTCTAGAGTTACCTGTTGACTGGTGCCATAAAACATATGTTCTATAGTAAATCATACATGTTCACAGCAGAGCTGAGTGAAAGGCACAGCTCGCATCTTGTGTACCTTCAGCTCAGGTCTTCTGGGGTCAAAATCACTGTGTTGCTCACATTGTTGTCTTTGTAATATAGGTAGAAGCAGAAAGCACAGAAAGGAGTAGAAACACGAAAAAAGCCATTTGTTTACAATTAATAAAGCTAGCAATAATGTGACTAAGACCTGTAATATTAGCTCTTTTATCTCAACTTTTCATGCTGATTCTTGTTGCTGTATGTGGCACATTACAGATATGACTATCTTTTCTTATGTATGTATTGACTTTTTCTCCTTTAAATGGGCTAGCCAAACCTCGCGTCTGTTCAATATGAACTGGGCCGTGGGTGTTAAAATGTTATTTACAATGTCCTTCCATGTGCATCAAGGAATGAGCCTCACCATAGTGAGCACAAAGAAATAAGCTTTCACTTGTGTAGGCAGGTTATAGTAACTACTGTAGAATTGCTTGAGTTTATAAATAGGAAAATGTATTATCCTGCTGTGGAAAACGCAAACACGTTCAATAGCAGAACTATCCTTTACATTTTTCACAGGTTAGAAAGCCAAAGACGGTGACCAGCTCTATAGTAGGAAGTCTATTTTTCACAATTTAAAAAGCAAATTTTTAAAGTATTGAGTCCACGCAACATTTAGAGCATTCAAATCCATTTAGCGGTCACTCACTGTGTTTTGCTGCAATAAAAAAATATCCTTTCAAAAAGAGAATTTTATAATTAAAATGACAGATTCAGTGCTGTGGAATACTGACTTCAAAGGCTTCAGAATTAATCAACAGAGTGATATTTTTAGTGGACATTTTGGGGAAGTGTTAGAGGAGACATTTCAAAATCATGAGACACTGAACGTGGAACTCACTTTACTTAAGTATAGACACTTAAAAGATAGACTTGTAATCTGTATAATCATCCACATTAGCGCTATGGAAACCAAGAGCTTTTCCAGACAACAATCCACAATCCACCCTGCCCCTATTTTTAGTGATATTTTTTCCCTATTCAAAACTGATGGAGGAAATGGCAATTCTTAGTTGTTTCTACATTGTCTATACAAACATCCCAAGCCTCAAGCTTAGTCAAGACAATTAAGTTGCAGGTAGCCGCAGCTTGAAGAAGTTTCAAACCATATGTTCTTAGAAAGTCAGTACAATTAATTGTGGTTAGCCCTTCTAGGAATCAGTCCAAGGAAAGTTTATCTTCTGGGGGCTAATATCATAGTGCCTTTCTAGACAACAGGCTGCTGTTTGTTTAGAATCATAGAATCATAGAATGGTTCGGGTTGGAAGGAACCTTAAATATAATTGTGTTCCAGCTCCCCTGCCATGTTTAACATCATATCTAGTTTTTGCCCAGTGTTAATATTGATGGACAAATGTCTATCTCCTTTAGATAGAAGAGTGGCTGTCAGTTTGCAAGTCTGCATATTTTTCAGTGTATAAAGAGTACTGAGGTTTAATACCACTCTGCTTTATTGCAAGGAATATTTCACACAAAGTGGCATATCAATTTGTCTACAGAGAAGTACCATGTCAATTGGTATAGATTGTTTAGTGAGAAAATGAGTTCACCTCAGGGATATCTGTACCCAGTTGCAGTTTATACCTTTTGGAAGTGATATTTTTAAAATTATCTATTAATTTATTTATTAATTGGGATTTCCCCTGTTTTCTGAAAATGGACATCATTATCTGTATTACACAGTCTAGGTAGTATAAAGCATGTGCTGTTTGTAGTAATTATAGATCAACGTGATTAAAATAAAGACTTGGCATTAGGATCTTGGTGAGCACATAGTAACACATAATTGTAATATACACTTATTATTCCATTTAGTGTCTTTGTCATTTTGCATTTGATACCATGGAGAGAGATTTCAAAATGAAATAAAAGATGAGGCTAAACATGAGGTGTTTCAGCATACAATGCCATTTGAAACTAAGCAGATGAACCAAAACCAAAAAGAACTGTCTTTACAGCATGAAGTCATTATCATTTCCTTTTTTGAGTTCTACAATGAAAAGTCATGTAAGTAGCAGTAAATCCTACATGTTTGACTACACTAGCTAATTAGCAAATAATTATGCCATGGCATTTTGTCAAACTTGCTGGTGTTTCATTAATGTGCATTTCAAATTTAGTACATAGAACATTAAATTATTTCTTATCATTTGTTGCTTCTGACATGTGATTTGGGTATTTTCTAGAATAAATAAATAAATAAACCCCAGTGTATATATGACATAGAAAGTTTCTGTGTTTAATTAGTTTTGAAAAATGTAGACAAATGAATTACCTCAAAAGTCTTTGCAATGTTTATATCCTTTTCCTTTTTTTTTTTTTTAAAAAAAGACAAGCAGTAAGTTTTCCTCTTTATTTAAATACTACCACAACATGTTAAAGGAAGCTTTAAATGAAAAATTATTATGCATTAAGCAGCAGTTACATTTTATAAAGCAATTTCTAATTTAACATTTTAAAAAATCACTAAAGGCTGTTATTTGAAATTACATTCCAAGAAATTGAAGGTTTTTATGAGCGGATTTCCAATAAAATTTTATCAAAGGTGTAGCCATAGCATTTGAATAAGTTCTTATTATATGTAGTTAGTATCATGCTTGCAGTTTAAAAATATGGAATACTTAATCTAAACTAAGTAAAGAGTGCTATATATAAACATATAATTATACATACTTCAGATGTCTTATTATCTGTTTAGCGTACAGACATGCTTGTTTCTAACCTGATTTTCTAACAAAGTTTCCCCAAGTATATTAACTTTTTTTCCAAATTTGCACCCCAAAATTACAATTAATCATGCTATTTAGGAACCAAAATTTTGGAAATACATTGTTTAACCTGCTAATTTATTCTTTATTATGTTCTAGTGCAGACTTCCAGGAAGTGAATTAATTTATTTAAATAAACAGTGTAAGCATGCACTACAGCAAAATATTTCTGTCTTCAAATTGTGCTTCAGACACTTTTCATTTGCAAATACAGATTTGTATCAACTGTGAGACTACACATGCAAAGCAATTCAAAAGCTACAGCCTTGTTTTTGCATGTAACTCCAAGCATCTGACATAAATTTGAAAATGCATAAGTTATTCAGCTCTGGCTGCAGAGTTTCAGAGAACTGGTAAATATATGCATTTGTCACTCAACAGCCCTAGGAACCATTTTGCTGCACTAAGAAAAAAAAACCCACCTCACCTAGTTTTATAGCTGTTGAATATAAAATGGCTGGTTGGATTAACTCTATATGCAGCTGGAGAAGCAAGAAACATCATAAAACAAGGGTGTGCATCTATGTGTGCATGAGAGTGTCTGTTGTGAATACTGGCAAATTAATTGTATCAAACTGGGAAAACTCAAGAGAAGTAGCTTGTGGTCAAGACAGTAAGCAGGAGGATAATCAGATGAAAAGCTGACCTCAATGTAGCAATTATTATTTTGGGTTTTTTAGCTTAAAGAGTTAAGCTAGAAAAATACACGATAAAGGCACAGTTTAAAAAAAAAAAACACAGCGCCTTTGATCACACGGTTTTATACCAAGAAGAATCCAGGGGAGTTATAAAGGTTGACATCTCTTTGCTGATACTGTAATTCTAGAATGATTGTTTGTTGGTCTAACTCTGTTGGCAAGAGTAGACCAAGGCATTAGTTATTGGAGATCTTTTAAGACAGCGGCCCGACAAATTCCAGCAGAAAAACCTATTGATAGCTATTAATCACTGAACGGCAGGGAGAATATCCTCAGGAACTACCATTGTACTTAAACTCTTTCTATACCTAAGCCACCATTACTGCTATTATCAAAGACAAGTCAGAACGTTAAATGAAAGCTTTAGAAGAATTCTTCCAGCTACAGATTCAGATTCCCAACTGCATGTGCCTCCAACGTAGATGTCTGCATTTCAGATTTGTTACAGAGAGTGGAGATGTAGTCAAACAGTGTGGAGTATCATTTTGCTGGCCCACATGCGTTTCCAATTGTAACAGCAGTTTGTTTTTTGCCAATACGTACTGACAGATCATTTCCTGACCTCCCTGAAGCTATTATCTGTTTCTCTGTATTCTCAGTTTTTATTTGAAAAAAAAAGTAAATCTCTAAACATTGTGTTTGTGAAGTTTGGATGTGAATTGAATAAAAACAACACAAAGATATGAGAAGGAAGAGTAAAACAACTCTGAGAGACATGACAGAGCCTTCCCCCTTATGTAAAGAGTGAGTTTCTTGCAGAAGAAAATTCATAGAAAAATTTGAATTTAGCAGAAGTTATAATTCTCAAATATATTTATTCCAGGAAGCTTTCTTAACTTCTGAACCTTAAATAGGTGTTTTATGTAGATGTTGAAAAGACTTTTCTTCTCTACAGTTCAGATCTTCAGGATTATAGTTTTCTTATTAATTTTCTGGAAAGAAACAATGTGTAATGTAACGGTGCCAAAAAATGAGTGCAGTTTTAACCGTATAGTCAGTTAATTTTTGTCCAAGCCTGCAAGAGCCAAAGGTAAGGAACTTTACAGGCCTCTAGGCATAACTAGGGAAAATCAAATTTGTGAAGCCAACTAGAACCAAGACACAATGTAGTCATAGTTTGAATGGACCTAGAGATAGTGATGTAGCCTGGATATACTCCATCCAGTTTCTCATCATGTTTTCTTCATTTCACTGCTGTCCTGCAGTCTTGTTTAATATCTTTATTGATGATCTAGATAAGGGGATTGAGTGCATCCTCAGTAAGTTTGCAGATGACACCAAACTAGATGGGAGTGTTGATCTGCTTGAGGGTTAGAAGGTTATACAGAGGGATCTGGACAGGTTGGATCAATGGGCCAAGGCCAATGGGATGAGATTTATTTAGGCCAAGTGCCAGGTCCTGCATTTCGGTTGCAACAACCCCAGGCAATGCTACAGGCTTGGGGCAGAGTGGCTGGAGAGCTGCCTAGCAGAAAAGGACCTGGGGAGGAACAGAGGAAATGGTCTGAAGTTGCGGCAGGGGAGGTTTAGATTAGATATTAGGAAGAATTACTTTACTGAGAGGGTGGTCAGGCACTGGAACATCCTGCCCAGGGAGGTGGTGGAGTCACCATCCCTGGAGGGATTTAAGAAACATGTAGACGTGGCTCTTCAGGGCATGCTCTAGTGCCCAAGATGATTGGTTTGTGGGTGAGTGTGATGTGGTGGGGTGTTGTGTGTTTTGTTGGTTTGGTGTTTTGTGTGATCTCAGAGGTCCCTTCCAACCATGATGAATCTGTGATTCTGTGATTCTTTTTACCTTGCTATGCACTTATGTTGTTTTTTCATGAGATGCTCGCTGCTCGATGACTAATGAAATGGTTGGTGTAATTATAGTATAAGTGATAATAGCAAAATAATAGAATAATAATATATACATGATAACATTAATAATACCTGAAGGGTGAAATATATAGGCAAGAACCAACAAAAATTGCAATTTTTCTTTTCTTTCGCCATGTCTACAGTAACAAGGAATGCCTACATGTTTGTCCCCTACAGAGAAAGTTACTGCTTTCACAGTGAGACGGCCTTTCAGTTACAGTAAAATAAAAGTTTATCTTCTGAAGAAGTGCCTTTTGTTTTCCAGACAGAATTTCCAAAAATAAATGCTGCTGCCCTTCTGCTAAAGTCCATAACCACTAAATCTGTGTAACTGAGGATTCAGTGTCCCATCTCATCTCTTATCATTTACCAGTTTTAATATCCTTTATCTCCCCAGAATATTTGTCAAGGGCTTAGAAGTTTTCTCCAAGGTACAAAGTAATACGTTGTGGAGGATTTTAAATGGGTGAATTTCTCCCTGCCTAAATAACACTGGAAAAAAATGTTTTTCAAATAACATTTGGTTAACAAGTACATTTGGTTAATAAGTAACAGTGATAATCTACAATTAATAGGAGATTCTCTCCCTGTATTGCTTTAGTGGAACACAGAATATGGTGGCACTGATCCAAGAAAAAGTACGAGCTTGTTAAAACTTCATACATTGAGATTATTTCACCAGAATAACAGACACCATTGTTTACCTGTGACCATTTAACGTGGCCAACTTCTCAACTCCTAATGGTCTTTTGACTCTAAGATATCAGTAGCTATGTCCTCCTACAAAAACATCTCTTTGGTTGAATCCTTCAGATTTGGACAAAGAATGAGATATGACCATTGAGAAAAAAATAAATACAAGGTCAGGTATTGAAAAGCAAGTTCTGTTTTTGTTAGCATCATGTATTGTTTCAGATAACCCCAAATGTATTAAAATATTGTTCAAAGTGCCACTGTGGGCTTGTAATATTTACCAGATAGGGGGGGAAAATAAGGTTTTTTGTTGATTGTAGAAAAAAACAATCTTCTCTGTTCTCTGCTTGAGTATGACTAGATAAAGTATCTCATTGTGTTAAATCTTTTCTTGAGATCTTTGTCACTTTTAGATGACAAAAAACATCGCGTGTATGAAAGTATTTCAACGCTGAATCCAGGTTCAATGGCAGGGTTAACTGGTGTCTCAAATGGAATAAAATCATTCATGAGGCCTGACCGGTGTCTGGATTCATCTGATAAAGTGTAAACAATAACATCCCAGTTTGCCATCTAGATCATCTAGATTTGTTTTATCATGAAAGGGGAGAAAGAAGAGCTTCTATTCTTTTCAACCTAAATAAAATATCTGAAATATATAAAAGTTATGTAGACAAATTAGGTCAGATTAATTGAACCTTGAGTTTAATTTCATCCTTTGACTGTACAGAAGCAAAGAGTGACCGATACAAATGTAGAAGTTAAAATCCTAAAAAGCTTAAGTAGGTAAGGCCAGTCCCACTCACCCTTTAAATTAAATCAGAAACAAAGAACTTTTACGTGTTATATCTGACAATACAGTTGATAATAATAACCACTCTTAAATCCTGCCTGTTAGCACTGGTTAGTGTGTTACCCACGGAGTAGTGCCAATCTGGTAGCTTGCTCTGGCACTGGACTTGAAAGATCTCACAAGTATTGGCTGCAGGGATATCATTAGAACAGGTATTTCCCTTCTGGGCTCTCTTATACCCCCATGCAGACCTTTTGAATAAATTTTACAGCTAAAAAATGCAATATGGATGACATTTTAAATTTTCTTAATAACCTACCATGCTGATTCTTTTCAAAGTATTTTCTGTGATTAGTCTGACTTCTGCCTTGAAACTCTCAACACAACTGCAAGTGTAAAGCACAGCTGAAGTGTACATTTTCTTAGCAAAAATGGAAGTTTCACTTCCCGCATTAAATATCTACTAAGAAAATATGTGCACCTAACAAAATGAAGTCAGGCTACCACCCAACTCTCAAATACCCCAATCCAAATTGTCTCAGAAAAGCTTGGGAATATTTATTAATCTCATCATGTGTTCTAGGAAATCTAACAAAGCCAGACTAAGATGGAAAGCTCACTGCCACAGTCCTTACAGAGAGAAATGATAAGGAACACCATGCTGAGTTTAGGACTTGAAGACCATTGAGTATGACTTTCTCTACAGTCTGCTGGGGTTGTCTTCTCTGAAATCTGTTCAACTCCAATGCACTGTTTACCCACCAAGAATTACCATACTTGCATGGATGTGACCCATTCCCTGGACAGAATAGCTTGGCATAGCAGGGTAGCTGAAGTTACAATTTTTGTGCTAATTGCATCTTAACGCCAGTCTAAAAGATGAACAACTAGGGCTGTCTGAATCTGTGCAAAGGATTTGTATTGCTAGAGGGGATTTTCTGTGCTTCTTAAAGGATTAACAATATAATTAAATCTTGGAATAAAGCATTTGGTGAAACAATTGTCTTCATTTCAACCTAGAAGCAACCTAAAGTCATTATAGTCTACTAGAATGGTGACACTGGGATGAATTAACATTTATTTAATGGACAACTGCACTCTAAAACAGGTCACAGAGTAACCTTATCGCTTAGCACCATGACAAGGGCACTGTAGAGGGTACAGGGACAACTGTACTGAAGTCCCCCCACAGTGAAGAAGTCCTGCACTCTGAAGAAGCACACAGTGCAGGATTTATTACTTGAAGTTTTTTTATCAGGGAAACCATGGGACCTTGTAAGTCATTATACTGACCTTGCTACCTTGAAAAACTTCCAAAGTTACTCATAATAAAAACATGTCATCAAAGCTTTTTTCTACATAAATAAGGGTTAGATACTGTAAATAAAATAGCAAAAGTGTGGAACGGGACTTTGGGATCCCTTTTTTTTTTTAATTCTGGCTACATTAAATTTGTGACCTAGGTAATATAATTAAAAATCTAGACTACAACATGTTAAGAGCATAAAACTGAATAAGAAATCATACTGAGGAGATCTTTTAAACAGTATGAATAATATTAAAATGTCGGATATATTTTAATCACGAACTAATAACCCCACTTTCTGAAATTATGCGCACTGGGAGAGAGGGTTGAGTAAGCCTAATATTTGTATGTGTCTGCAGACACACCGGGACATGGGCACACATTCTTATCTGCTGCCAGGTTGATAGAGCCTTCATCTGGGGGATAAGAAATATGGACTTGAATCCTCTTCCTCTGAGGAGAGATTTTTTTCTCTATAGCTGGCTACTACGGAGCAATGGGTGGCAGTCGCAGGCATTGATTAAAAAGAAAGCCATTAACTCTCCCTTTTGAACATACATGCCACTGGAACGAGTTAGTGCCTTTAAGTAGCACAGGTATCCCTCCAACTTATTTTTAAATATCAAGAAGAGGTGTACTAGAGTTAGGACTCTGCCTGCTAAGATCTGAGCAGCAACATAATGCAGAACACCAGTACCTAGGAAACCCAGGCAGCCACTGAACTGGAAGTTTTAGATTCCATTTTCTGATTTTGGCAGTTCAATCTTCCTCAGTCTTGCCTTTGACACCTGATTTCTCCTTTTAATCTCAGCCATCATCTTTTAACTAGTCTCTGTTTCTTTCTTCTCAGAGTGGAGAGACATAAAATTCTGAGTAAAATCTTATTACCTGATACTGTCTTTGGGTGTGAAGACAATCAATTTGCAGAGCACAGACAAGATCATTTATAGCTCTTTTTTTTTCTGATGATGTACATTTCCTGCTGCTGTTCCTCTTTTCTCACGATATCACATTTCATGGAGGCATAATATGGTACTTAATACACCATGGGCAAATTGTTCCTAAAATGAAACAACATGATCTCCACTCAACCAAGAAAAGAAAATATGATTGATGCACTTTAACTGAATTACATGAATGAAGGTCAGAGTGTAGCTTTCATGCTTTTGTGTCATAGTGGTATGAAAGGTAAATCTTAATATGGATGTGCTGGGAAATCTGAATTAATCATTCAAGCTCTTGGAATCTCAGCTCCCAAGGATAAACCAGTACACTGAGTCTTCCCAAACTGCTTCTTGTTAGTAGGGGTCAAATATTACAAACATGGAGTAATATAGCTGTAAAAACACATGAACTACTTTTGCATACTAGTCATTCCTGGATATCTATAAATTCCTACATATTGCAGCAGGAATAACAGTATAAAGGTATGCTTTCAGATCAGACAACACTAGGGAACTATACTGCTTAATATTAATATAATTCTTAAGTCTTACCAAGTTGTTGCTGTATATTATTTGAATTAACAGCTGTATGATTAAAAGGATATTCCCATGAGGCTGCAAGAGAACCAGGACAGTAGACTCAGAAATTACCTAAAATCCTGTGACATTTGGGCATAATGGTAATTGCTAAGCCACAAACAATGCAAGTAATGCTATGGTTTTGCCTAAAAACATGTCTATTTTGCACTTTTCTGACTCTGCTGCCATTGTAAGAAAGATGTCCATGACAGCGGTGAGTTAAAATCTATTTTAGATTTTAACTATCTATGAAGATGGTTTAACTATCTATGAAATCTATGAAGACATATCTAATTCACATGAGCTGATAAAATATCTTAAAAAATGGAACTGCAGATGGAAGACTTCAATTATGCCCTGCTTTCCGCAATATGGTGGCAGTAGTGAGAAAAAGTGCCGTAATTTATGAGCCCTAAGAAGCACATTTCGTTGCCATAAGCAGTTGCTAATCAGAGGAATGTGAGTGATTCATTTGGAAATATGGGATTCAACGATGCTGGTGTTTCTTCTACAGTGTGGATTGGTTAAAAAGTAAGGTTGAATGTGAGAATTGCTTGAGTAGAGGGAATTCTGGCAAGATCAAAACATATGTTTTAGTTAGCAGTTACTTTTTTTTTTTTTGGTATTCTGAAAAGAAATCATGAAAATATTCTGGTTATACTCAAATGAAATATTTCCTTCATTCCAAAATTACTACTTACCGATTTTCAGATTTTTTTTTTCTTTTTCTGAAACTTCTCTTCCTAGACAAAATGAAACTAGATTTCAGGCTTTTGAAATCCCTCATGAAATCTCTACTGTCACATATTACTTCATAATGATTTTACACATATGCTTTTTCTCCATATATATTTGAAATAACATTTGTATGTATGTTATTGTACTCTACTGCATTTTTGCCCTGTTGATATTTATATTTCAATATTGAAAGGCTTGCATCCTTTATTCAGTCACCAATACTTGAAACTGAAATGAAGTTGAACCTATCATCTGTGATAGATAAACAATGAAAATATTTTCATTCTCCGTGTGTGTGTTACCTTAAAAGCTTCAGAAGGGATTATTTTAGGGTATTAGAAAATATTTCATACAACTTTTCAGTATTTACTTGTATTTTGACATTCAAAAAGGTGTTTTTTGCACTAGAGCTTTCTGAATAACACTGATACTTCTTCCTCTTCACTGTTCACATTTAAAAAGGATACACACAGCGGTATTTATCAGTTTGATGTGCATTAAGATACTTTTGCACCCATCACTAATTACCAAACGCACAGCTCCCCATAAAATGGAATTTCAGAGATTGGATTGCTGCTGCAACTTCAGTGGTTTTTATATTTTAATATGACACTTCATTATAGTTAGATTCTCATGTTGAACTCATTAGATATTTATGTGAAGTAGCATAACATTATCTGTGCTGCTGAACAGCGATTCTTTCAAACAGTTTGGGTTGATATTAAGTGAAGGCAATTTTTGAACTGTTTTAATTTTGTATGCATTTAAGTCTATATGCCTGTTCAGCTTTTTTTCTGCTTTCCTACTCTTTGATTTTTTTTTCTTTCACTCTCGCGTCATTTTGTTAAAGTGGTTGACAAGAAGTAGAGCTGGCTTTTCAATACAACTGCTCATGAACACAGTTAATTCAAATATTTATTGTCTTGGGAAGCAGGCAAAGGTTGACATTCCAAGTTCCTTTTATGTAAGAAGTCTGTAACTCCAGCCTTCCCTCCCTCACCTTGTGCTTTTTTGAGGTTAGCACAAGGACTCTGATTTGTAGAAAACAGAGTTTGGACAGTATAGGACTGGTGGGACCTGGAATATTTAGTGGTCTACAAACAATGCCAAATCTCTAAGTTTAAGCTCACTCAACAGTTTATAAAAGGTTGCAGTGCTTGTAGCAATGAAGTGTTGTTTAGCTACATTGCCTTGAAGATTCATGTCTGCAACCCGCAAATTCCCCTAAAGTAAATTGCAAATTCATAAGACATTAAATAGGCTTTTTTTTTGACCACTGATTTAATAGATAAAAATAAGTCTTCACTTGCTGAAGCTTTGCTTGTTTTGTTAATCAGAGCCTGCTCCATGAAGGCTGAAATGATTTTGGTGGGCTCCAGCTGTCCTAAGTTTCCATATATAATAAGGTACAAATATAATTTCCATTCTGTAGAGACTCTGGACTAATTAATAGAACCACTACTCTAACCTGAATTTTACTCCTGTTGCAAATAGGAGTAAGGTAATTATAAAGTGCCATGGAAAAGGGAATGTTTGTTAATGGTATCTCACAAAACTGTGATGTTTGGCCTCATAGACAACGCAAAATGCCTTGATTACATGACTCAGTTGTAAACAACAGATAAATCAATCAGTTTGATGACTGGTTGAAGTTCTAGCTTTGTCATTTTGTCTACCTCTGGCCACAGCTCCTCTGAAACATGCCAAGGCACATAAATATTTCTCACAGACAAGTAATATGTATAACTGATTCACTCATGTAGTAGCCATTGTTATATGTAAAGAAAATGGTATTTAAATCTTCTTTGTCAGCTGACCGGGAATCTCTGAGAAGATGCTGAATTTCAAGTGTCTTTCCAGTCCCAATGCCTCACGCACTTTTAAAGCGAAAAACGAAGAGACTATTTTTATGGCAAAATAGACTCACTACTGATATCAACATATTAAAATAAATACATGCATACTAATTAAAAAAAAACCCAAAACTAAACAAACAAAAAAACCCAGACCAACAAATTCTTTAATTTTAATATGGAAGATTGGTCAAAGTAAACATTTTTATTTGATTTCATTGCAATCCTTCACCTTGTAATCCTCTGGATATGTATACGCATATGCTTTATCTGAAAACTGAAACTCCTCTTGGTTTTTCACTGCTGTTAAGAAGATTGAAATACGATTGAAATATGCTAAATTAGTGCAATTATAGTTTTGTGAGTTTTTCTGTCTGAAGTCTGTAGTTTGAATCAAATTTTGTTATGTAAAATGAAAATAATTTAGGAAGCCTGTCTATACTTATTTTTTGTGTTTCTTATTTTTGTAAGAAAGCCCTAAGCTTTCTAATGTTGCATTTTTACTTTTTTTTCTACATCAACCTCTTTCCTTCAGTTTCCTAAGTAGAAGCAACTTCTTTCCCATCTACATGTGGTGTCTCTGAGGACAGACTTTGAGGCTGCTGGTTTGTCTTTTGGAATGCAGTGTCAGGTAGCAGAAAATTGCATTACCTCCTCCAGTCTTGATTTCTGCTCTGTTTCTCCATTTATGTTGATTGTACACCCTTTTCTTCTGTTTCTGCCTCTTTTCCTTCTTTCTCCCTGTCTGTTTGCACAGCTCAGATTCTTCAGTGGACTTGATGACCTTTTAATCATCACAGAATCAGATTGGTTAGTCACACTGGATAACCACAAGTGGAGTGCAGCAACTGAGTTTGTAGTGTGTCAAGCGTGATTGAACTAGCAGTATCATCTGATTCCTTGTGGTCCAGATACTATTGAAAAACACCTCATGAACAGTCATTTCCTTAACTTTTCTCTTGGCCCCATTTCTTTGCTGCTTAGTTCCTGCTCAAATGGTCAGTGGCCTTTCTAGTTATCCTTGTGTTGAAATAGTGCTGCCTCCTGGAAGTGCTATACTGTGAGACAACCTGAGATATCTTTGACCAGGCTGGGGTCTTTCAAACCAAATTTTGGACTGATTGGCTCAGAGTGTACAGCCAAAAGTTATCTTATCTTACTCTAAAGTATGAGTCACACACACTCTATCCAGCTGAGGTGCAACCTGTTCCAGTATTTCACCACCCTCATTGTAAAAAATTAGCTCCTTATATGTAGTCTAATTTTTCCCTCTTTTAGTTTAATGACCACGACCCCTTGACCTGTCACAACAGGGCCTGCTAAAGATTTTCTCCTCATCTTTCCTGTAGGCCCCTTTGAAGTACTGGAGGGCTACAATATCTCCCAGGAGCCTTCTGGTTGCTCAGACCCAGGTACAGGACCCTTCACTTGGCCTTGTTGAACCTCACGAGGTTCACACGGTCTCATCTCTCAAGCCTACCCAGGTCCCTCTGGGTGGCATCCCTGCCCTTGGGCATGTCAACCACACCAGTCATCCACAAACTTGCTGAGGATGCACTCAATGCCACTATCTATATAATTGATGAAGATCTTGAACAGTACTGGTCCCAGTACAGACCCCTGAGGGACACCACTTGTCATTGATCTCCATCTGGACACTGAGTCATTGACTGCTCCCCCCTGGATGCGATCACCCAACCAATTCTTCATCCACCAAACAGTCTACCCATCAAATCCATACGTCTCCATTTTAGAGAGAAGGATGTTATATCAAAAACCTTACAGAAGTCAAGATTGATAACATCCACAGATCTTCCCCTGTCCACTGATGTAGTCATATGCTACCAAAAGCTTTGTCAAAAGCTTTGGCCAATATGAAGTGACTACAGTGTTACATCAACAGCCTTCAACCCCTTTACCAGAATTTCATTTGTGTCTCTGTTCCTCAAACCACAGAGAAAAACACCCAGAATAATTGTAAGCATTCCAACATGCATGCAATCATCTTTCTAAATGTTATTTCTCTCAGAAAAGGGAAAAATTTAAAAGTCCAATATATTTTTCTGTGACAAATAATGGCATTCCCATACTACTACTAGATCATAAATTGAGTGCCAGATATTTTACCTGTATTTTATCAATATTGTGTCACTGAAGTACGGCCATTTTCTTACTGCTTCATGGTAATGCAGCAGTGGTTGAGGGTTTTTAAAATTCCTTAAGCCACAAATGAGAATCATTGGCTATTTGATTTTCAAGGCACAGAAGAAAAAGAAGAAAGCAAAATAAAATAGACATTTCCAGTCTGTAGTGCACTGAACAAAGCAGAAAAAAAAAGTAAAAGAGAAAAATATATGTTTCAAAGTACAGGTTTTGTGATTGTCATGAGTTTTCATGCAGTTACTTAAAATAATTAAAAGTGTTTATATACCTCTACAAACACTTTGCATTAAATAGTAAAAATATTTTGTGTCAAAACATTAAAAAAGTGCATTTTTTTAATTTTTAGAATTTGCTTTTAAAAAACATAGCTCTGAGTGTAAGGAATTTCAGGCAAAAAGCAATGTAAAAATGAAATTGTCTGTCTGAAAAATCGTCTATAGTAAAAAGTATTTTAAAGTTTCAAACTCATTGAACTTTGAGCAAAATATTACTTTCATACTAAAGGGGAAAAAAACTGAGAACCTGGTAAGTAGGATTTATGTGCCATGTTACGTTTTTTGACCTTTGTAGTGTTATGTAAACATTTTTGGAATACTACTTAAATAAAGTCTTTGAAAGACTTTAAACAAATCATATAGAAACATGTGATAGATACTCCCTTCTACTGTATAAACAAATTACATCCCCTCAAGTATGTTCTTTGACACGCCTTCCAAATCAGGTATTCATCACAGTGAAAATTTCTAGATTATTGAAAAGAACAATTCTCTGAGGTTCATTACACTCTGGTTTCAGTTTAAGCACATCTTTGGTCTGAAAAAGATGAATTAGTGTCTTCAAATATAATTTAAAGCAAACTGGACATTCAGTGTCAAACAGCCACTGGATATTCAACGTATCAGTTGTGACAGACGGTTTGTGGGACAGATTCTTAGCTCATGGAGATTGATGAGAATACATTAGCATTGGCAGAGTGACATTGATTTATGTTGTCTTTAAAATATGAACTGCACATTTTTGTTTTCTTCTTTTGCATAGTCTGATTCCATTACAAATGTATTGAGATGTCTGTCCTCCACAACAGTAAATTAAGTAAAGGGCGACATGTTTGCATATGTCTTTCCTCTGACAATTATAATGCTTTCACTTCCAAGAAGTGCCCAGTAAATTACAGAAATGTTTCTCCTGACTACCATAAACAATAAATTTTACTAAGGGAGACATTATATTCTAGCTACACACTAGATATTAATTAAACCTCAAATGCCAATCCATAAGAAGCTGCTGAACTGAAGAATCAGATCTATGAAATGACAAGGAGAGCAGAAGATCCCTTTGATTCAGCATTGACAGGATTTACATGCTACCAAAAGTCCACTGGCTTCTCTAATAGAGCTCATGGTATCACCATCGGTTTAAAGAATGATCAGCACTTTCCCACAGCGCAACAAACCCCTTTGCTCTTCTTACTGCCCCCTGAACAATGCAGCTTTTGTTTGCTAAAGCAGCAGATCTCAACACTTCTGAGCTTTTGAACCTTTTTCTGTGCTGGTGATTACATTTGCAATTCATGCCATGTGGATTGTGGATGTTATTTTATAAATCCTCATTGGGGGGGGGGAAGAAAACAAATCGGCAGAAAAGGTTAAAAAAAAGTAAATTAATCTGTTTAATTCTTCCTGAAAAATCCTAATTGTCCTTTCTTTCCTGCATGCGAAGGTTTCCAAAACATGCTGAGAAGTCAGAGCAACAACGTCTCACATCCCTGCTTGTGGATCTACCTGCTGTGAGCATGAGAAAGCCAAGCTCTTCTTGTTGATACTGTTCTGAGAGCCCATTCTACCATGTACATCTAGAACAGGACACTCAGAGTTAGGATTTGCATATTAGGGATAACATTTTTTGCAGATGTTTAGTGAATGGAGAATATGAACAGGAACCGCTTGATCTTCACTGCACAGGAGTAACTTCTTTGTGACATTAAAATATGTTGTTCCCCTTCTTTGTAAAAAACAGCCTTGAAGACAAAACAGAAGAAAAGGAAAATTTATTTTTTTCAGAAAATAACTACTTAAATGTCTTGACAAGTTCTCCCACTTCTTGACTTCTACAGTCCTTGTAATCTGACAAGGATACCTGCTCATATATTAGGAAAGCTGAAGCTTGTATTTTTTTGAAGTGGAAAGGTAGGGATGGTACTTACTCTGTTAAGTAATAATAGATCTAGGTCCCATTAAACTGTGGGAAATAGAAGCAACAAGGGCAAAACAATCAGATACAATTGGAATAAATTTTACTGTTTGGATGAAACATCAGATAGCAAATCTTAGTTTGAAAAACACATAATGAAACATGAAAAGACCTGTTTTAAATCCTTTTAGAATGGGATACTCTCATTACATTAGACACCTAAATATGTCAATACAGAACTTCGGGTTATCATTAGCTGTTTGCTGCTGCAGTGTTCATGTACTTTCTAAAAATACTTTTTTGTTAAAGATTACATACCACATGTTCAGAAATATTTTTGATTCTACTGCTTTCCAGAAAGAGTGCAAATTACGTCATAGATTTGGTTTAGCTAATATCATTCACAAAACTCACAGGAGGACAAACACTGTCTAGAAATGGATCCTCTTACTAACATTAGTCACTAGAACATGCTATTTATTAAAATGCATATATATACTCAATGGTGTCATGATCTTGTGTTATATAGCAAGGCCTACACCACTAGAGTCCAAAAAGCTCTGCATACCTAAAAAGCTAATACAAATACCTTGAGGATAGCACCAATCTTATTTTACAAACAGAGAAAAGAAAAGAAGATATTAAGTACCCACAGTCCATTTTTGCAGTCAAGAAGGATGTCCCCATCCTCTGAAATGGAAGAAAATAACACTAAAAATGGGGGGTGACTGGCACAGCCAGGCAGCAACTCATACAGGAGCCATCTCTATACTCATAACAACTACTCACTTTGACTGTATACTAGGAATTCCTCTTCTTAGGTTTTTCATTGCAGGTAAAATGTTTCTTTTTTTTTTTTTTTTTCATTATTTAGGAAGATGCTTTCCAGTTTACAGGTGATGCAAGCATCAGGAGCAGCAGCAGTTGCCAAACAAACTTTTTTTCATGAACAACAGAGTAAACAGCCTCATAAAAACCACATGAGCTGTCAGTGCACGAGTTTATGGTTACCTTGGGGCTGCAGCAATTAAAATATGGTATTTACTTAAAAAGAAAAATGTCAGACTCTTTCAGTTCTCAGATCTATGAGATGGTTTTGTGTTTTAGCTACTCCTTTTTGCTATGGGACCATCTGGGATTGGAATATTATTAAATTGGATATAATAAAAAATATATATATTACTCAATTTTTTGCATAGGATTTCTGAAGACTCCAGCAGGTTGATGAGGATGTCTTTAGAGAGCTTGGGTGCACATGAATAATATGGTCAACATGTTTGGAAAAGTGTCTTATTCAAAGCTGAGACCTTTTGAAAGACTTGCCTTTTTCTCTGTATTAACTAGTTACAAAATCCTCATCCATTGAAAAATCTGGACTTGCAGTTTGGAGGAGAATGCTCTGTGCTTGCGTTTTCTTGTTATTTTACTCCCTTCTCTTTTCAAGAATGTAAGCTCTGAATAAAGCTTAGAAAATGTTTAATTCCCCTTCAAGTAGAAAAATTAAGAGACCTTAGTTAATATTTAGCTAATCAATATTTAGCTCATCTTGCCCTGAAAGCTTCTTGTTTGGATTTCATTTCAAAAACACATAAAAAAGATGGAAGTACTGCTTGTCTCTTTCTTCCCCAAGTCCACTATTTAGTGCTGTGACAGTTCTTCAGGAAACAGACTTGAGCTTCAGTCTCTGTCAGACCAGTATTTAAAGACATTAAGCGTGAAGACTCAAAACCAAGTCTATACACAATACTTCTCCAAGTTTTCTAGCTTAGGAAGTTGTTAGATATCTAAGGATGCAAAAGATGTTACCAAGCTCGTGACAAAAGAAAGCAAATTGAGATAGCGACTTAATCCAGCCATGATCACTGTAGTTAAGAATTCATCTGGAACACCAAACCTAGAAACTCAAGAACCTGATCTGAGTAAGGGGAAAATGGATATTCCTGCTAGTGCTGGCTCTTCTGGGCTGATGAACACTTCTCGAGATCTGGTCAGAAATTTTTCTTCTTGAAAACGTATTTGTTTGCACCTTTAAATTTGAGTTCATGCATACACACGTGTGCAATGCAGACAAACAAAAAAGTGACAAACTCTCTGCAGAGGCAGGTTGCTTGCCCTGACATATTCTCACTGTGCATTTAAGAGATAATGGCATATATCTGCAATTTAATTTCTCATTACAGTCTTTACTTACACCTGTGAAGTATTGTGCCAGCATTGGTTTTAGTAAGTCTTCTTGTTTATTTCAAATTCGCAGATAAATAGCTGTATAGAATAAGAACTTACAGACATGCCTTCATTACACAAAAGCAGGTATTCAACACAGTAAAAAATTCTAGATTATTAAAATCTGTCAACGATAAGATAAAAAACAGATTTAAGGAGAGATATAAACAGAAATGTAGACCCAAGATTCATTCATTTAAATTCAATTTTTGAGCCTGGAGAGTTAGATAATAGGTCAGAAAAAGCCCACATGAAAAAGAAAAACTGATAATCAGTTATTCAGGTGTAAAAGTTATTGACTAATTCCAGATCATGACATTAATAACAAAAACTGGTTTTAGTGATTAATTAATAATTCCTAACAAGATGTTACTAGTATATTAATGCAAATTAAATGCATAAAATATATGGTGTGCCATTTTGCAGACTGAGATGTTGGTGTTTGAATGACAGTCCATGGTTACCTCTTTCTCGTGGTAACCTTGAACTTTTTGGATACAGAGCTTTCTGACTGTTCTGTGATTTAACTCCACGCGTTTACACACTTGCAAGCAAAATCACATTAAGACTCTCAGTGACTGGGTGATAATTGCAAAGCTGCAAAATGAGTCAGGTAAAGCACAGACCTGAATCTAGTGAGTGTTCGACCACATTGGGATACCAGCTATCCTAAGGTATTTCATGGTTTCATAGGAAAATATAAAATCAAAATGATATTTTTTCCATTAAAAAACTTTTACCTAATAAAACAATGTCTGAATCTGCTAATTACTGCTAACATAAAAATTTAATGATGAGCAGAAAAAACAAAATAGGAGAAATGAACCAAATATTTTTCTACTAATCCTAATTAGAGAACAACAAAATGTTTTAGAAACAATTAATTTAAAAAAAAAAAAAAAGATATCTCTCTTACAAGAGAGATTGTCTTTTTTACTTGCTTAATGAAAGAAATAGTTTTTGCTCATCTGCTGTCTACATGCTATTTACATTGTTTCTCCTGGTTAATATCATGTAGGGTCCCTTCCATATTACAATTTTGCCTTTCTGTGAGGCAATGAAATTTCTCTTTTTTTTTATTTTGTATTTTCTTTCTAACCTGAAGATACATGGAAGAGGAGTCATTTCAGTTTGCTGTTTGGGGAGACACCTGAAAAAGTCATCAAGAGTGATGGGCCTGGAAGCTGAGCTTACTACCTAGCTTTGACTAATTTTTTTTTTTTTTCTGAAAAAGAAAACTGCTGCAAATTTCTGAGGATGGCTTCAAGTCTTTGGAACTCTTCTGGGGTTATTGTAGACCTAGGAGAATTCAGCATGTATAGAAAGCAAATCTATATATTATATGAAGATGAAGAAAATACATCAGAGAAGCATCGCAGGAAAGGATCTCAGCACATAACTTTTGTGTAGGTGTCCATTTTGCACAGTATTTTAAGTAATTTGGGATAATTCAGTCCTCAGTGTACACTGCAGTATATAGTATCTGTAACACAAAAGTGTATTTTCAAACATCCTCACAAGTCTTTTGAAACAATTTATGTTAAGTTTTTTATTTTTCTTTCTTTCCTGTTTATTTTCCTTTTTGCAATATCAGAAGTAAGTGCTATCTACTTCTCACACTTTTTTCATTAATTAGCTAGCTGATGGGCTATGGCCAGTTCCACAGCTCAGTGAGCAGCCTAATATTAATATCATGTAGCTTTGTCACTTTACCCAAATGCTATATAGCTCCTACTGTATAAATAAACAGCATCTCAGTAATGAGAAAGCCTCTAGGTCTTTTTGCTGGTGGGGTTTTTTGGGAGGGAAGGTATTAGAGATATTTGCTCAGTGCTAAAGATAGAGGAATAAAAACATGGCTGGATTAGAAACATTTGCAGTTTACACGACCAGAAAAATACTGGTGAAAATATGAATAAAGCTTTTTTATTATAGGGCAGATTGCTGGGGAAAATGTGAACAAAGCTGTAGTTCATGCTCAGTTTTGAGCCACTCTTTGCAAGACAGATACTCACAAACTGGAGCAAGTATAAGGAAAAGAACATTTCCATTACACTTTGGGGGGCGGGCGGGATCTAATTTCAGTCTTCAAGTAGTTAATGGGAGGTTACAGAAAAAAATGGAGCCAGACTCTTTGCAGGTACCCAGTGAAGAGATTACAGACAAAGTTATATCAGGTTGGTCAGCCAGCTGTTTGTAGCTAGCCTTGCTTTGAATGGAAGGTCACCTAGTGTCTAGATGATTCCAGATCTTTCTTCTAGCATAAATTATTCTACAATTCTATAAAATAACAGAGATGTAATTCTTTAGATTTGGGTGGTTGGGTTTTTTTTGGTCTTGGGTTTTGGGGTTTTTTTGGTGCGTGGTTTTTGTTTTTTTCTCCTAAAAAATAGCAAATCAGACACAGTCTGAGAAAATTCTCATTTTAAGTTTGAGAAAGAATGAAAATGAACATAGGTTCCATTTCCCCTGGTATGACCAATTTGGTGGGAAAGAGTTTGTATGAGGTCGTCACTTGCATTTGAGCTTGGTTATGGCTTTGAACTTCCTGAACTTGTGGGGAAAGGGCACCTGGTGAGCAGCCTGTGTCTGAGTAGCTATGACTGAGCCCACAGGGACCATCTATATTTCCTGACTGAAGTTTACTGAAATAGTACTTTGCCACTAACAGGACCATTGAGTTTGAATGGCTCTGTTCAGGATCTGGGGCTGGGGGGGCTGTAGTATGGAAATTCCCCTGTGGAAAAGTGGAAGTGGGAAGAGACTGCATTATCTGCTTGGAAAGCTCAAAAGACCATGACACAATAGTCAGTGGAGACACCTAAAAGGGTTGTTTGGACTAAAGTAAAAAGCACAAAGAGCTGAGACCAGTGTTCATATGGGTGATGAGAACACTGAGACTGTAATCACCAGGTTTTCCCTGGCCTGTAACTTCTTTCAGAAATAAAATAGTAATTTTGTGTTTCTTTATTTCACAGTCAATTTCTTCAGAATGGTCCTGTCTGTAGGAAACATGTTAAACCACTGGAACTTTGGAAATATTACAGATCTTGACAGCTCATTGTTCTGAAGGGTGTAGACACATTACACACATACAGAGACATGCACAGACATACATTTACAGACGCATATATGTAGTATATATATAGTGTGTGCATATATTTGGTTATTAAGTGTATATATACATGTATATAGTGGACTAGGCTGAAAAGATTGAGGTGTAAGAGCAGTCCTCAGCACATTCCTATCCACAGATATCATATAATCCCTCTGTCCCATCCTTTGACAGACTAATTGCAGGATAATTTTTGTTCAGAAAGCATGGCTACACTTAGACATGATTCCCAGACAACTAACAGAGCTCTCACCTGCTGTAATTTGTCATTAATAGGAGAGAAAAAGTCCATGGTAAATAGCAAGGCAGTGAAACTACTTTCCCAGTGATAAACCAATACACTAATCAGCTAAAGATTTGTTTCACTATTTTTTTTCATTTGTGACTGAACAGATCACACTGATCAAGTTTTCTTCAATTCACCCACTATTTTGTGTATTTCTTTTCTTATTTCTGAAGTTGATTCTCAAATCAGGAGTTTGCAGTTCACAACCACATACATATGTAAACCCCATGGAGAGAACCTCGAGACCCAGAACTTTCTGTTGCGTCTACAAAGACAAGGGATGTTCTTAATCATGCAGAAGGATATACACACAGAGATGTCAAGAATTGAATAAAAAAGGAAGTTTCCATGAACCAAGGACATCAGTGAATAGTAGAATTACTGAAGACTTAATCCCTGTGGATCAGGCAAATATTGAAAAGCACAATTCCAGTCACATGAAGAGAATTGGGAAACTACTTGAAAGGACAGTGTCCATCATTTTAAGTAGTTCCAGACTGCACAGTATCCTACAAAGTTCATGTCACTAATAGTTTGGAGTTTGTCAGGGTCCTGTGTAAACAGTTGTTTTCTGAAAAGATACTGTGAAGGTCAGTGTAAGCTCTGTGACACAAATCTGATGAATATGCATATATTAGCAAATGTGGGACAGTGATACAATCCTTGGTGATCTGAGATTTTTCTGGCCAAAAAGGACATCCGATTATTTTTTACCAGATGTTTCTAGCCCCAGACATCATGTTGCAGCAATGAACTTGCTTAATAGTTTGTGTCATGATACTAAATGCAACTTTCTAATGATATATGGAATGCCCCTTACTCCTACCCTATTCAGCAAAAAAATAGTCTGAAAAATATCACCGCCGCTTGGAATACTCTAACAGCAGAATGGGGAGAAACTCTTTCCTCATTGCTCAAGATCAGTTTGGCCATGAACTACCAGGCCATCTTTTTCAGTTGAACTCTGATGTGTGTGTCACAAACCTCTTGGTCATGCACTAACACAAAGTGGAACAACTCTCCATATCTATAACAAATCTGATGACGCCATCAGTTAATTTGTTGTTATAGACTCTATACTGATGGCTCTGAAGCGACTGCATGGCAAAGTGCAAATACTGCCTTTAAAATAGTCTTTCAGTATCATTTAACTCATGTTATCTTTCTTGTGACCTCTTTTCCTCACTCCCAGCATTTGGTGTATTTTGCTCCATCACCCTTATATTGGTTTTTTTTTTTTTTTTGCTTACTCATAATTCCATTTACTGAGTGTTGCATAGAATTTCTTTTGATTTTGGTGGTATAAGCACTAACATGTTATTATTCTTCCCATGTGCATGAAATGGCAAAGGACTTGTGAGCTATAGCTGTAGCTGACTTGATTAAGAAAAGCCAAGCAATGTGAGGAAAGGACAGGAAGGTTATTCCGGAACTATCCAACTCTGATGTTTCATTTCAAATTCCTTCATCTGGAGAGTTTACGCAATGACTCTGCAGGAGTAGACCTGATTGGATTAGTGACACAGCAAAGTAAGCAGTGAAATTTAACAAGAGAAGTGTTATCACAAAGGTGACTTTATGACACCCTATTAGGCAGAGCAAGATGTTGCGAAACTCATATCACAGTTTCTTAACCCAGCATATGATGTCATTAATTCAGATGGAAAATCTGTTCTACTTTTAAAGAGTTTTGATTGCACAAAGCTATAGCTATAAAGTAACTTGAGAATAGAGAAGGAAACAAATTATTATTGGGGATCTCTGCTACATGGGAGAAATAATAGAGAAAGCAGTAAAAAATGCCCTTCTCGCTCTTTCTCCCTTTTGCTTTTAAGCTCAGTCAGAAACCTGACTTCCTGATTTTAGAGGTTATAATACCATTTAGCAAAAGATGTGTTAAGTATCGATGCCTGTTGGAATCCCACTTCACCATAACACCACCACTTTTGCAAGTGTCTTGAGATGTCTACTCTCAGAATAAAGACATCCAGAAACAACATAGATAAAATGCAGATATCTCAAATTATTATCAGGAGAACATTTTCAACTAGACAGATTTTATAGGAATGAGTTTGGTTCTGTGTCATCTATTTTCTGGGTAGACACCATTTCTTCCATATATCTTGTTGTCTAGTACCTTGGCAGAGCAAACATAGAGTACTTAGCAACGCAATGTTACAATTAACTTGCAATTATTAAAACAACTCATTTGTCTCTGATGTGAATGTTCCTAGGGAAGAAATTGTAATCAAGCAGCACCATATGGACAACAGAGATTTGGATCAAACAGAAAAGAGAGAGTGACTAATAAGAAGTGGTGAGTGTAAGTTATTGTTATGCTCAGAAGTGGATACAAATTTCCTCCTGTGTCTAAAGATGTTGAAGCTGGGGAACCTTCAGTGCAAAAAAATTAATTATTAACACAGAAAGAATAACAGGAATCACATGTCTCTAAACTGTTGCAAACACAAGCCAAAAGCAGTAGCATTTCTACCTTTTATATCTCAGGGGAGTTCTAATTTTTGTTTTATAAAGGGTCAGGACCATTTTTAGAACTTATTACAAAACACTGGACACTGAAAATTTAGTGGTGAAATCAACAGCAAGAAAAGAAAAGTAGATTGCTTCTTAGTATTAATAAACAAAAATGCATTTTGGTTATGCTAAAGGAGTTGGTGCAGCTTTAGGGCAGCTGCCAATCAAGTCATGTTTTATGTCTCTTAGTTCCTTGCTATTAAAAACAATCAAGGTTACCATGGAAACTGCAATTTTATCACATGGTACTTTTGCAGTCTTTCAGCTACAGAACATGCTATTAAAGAAATATTTCTGAGTGCTGTGTATTTCTGTATTTCTTAATATTTTGAATGAAAATATTTTTAACTCACATTCAAGCTGTGCTTTTAAGAATATTCAATAAGGACTGTATTAATGAACATATAATACCTTATTCACTCTCAAAATTTTCCAGTGTAGAAAGTAAAATGGAAAGAAACCCTCATTCTTTATAGTCATGATAAAACATAACTATTTTAGTTCACAACATGTAAAATCATTACAGTTTAAATATGTTTCTACTGTTTCTTCCATTCCAATCTCCTCCAACTAGATGGATAATAGTTTAAATTATTATGATTTTTATGATTATATTTTTTAAAGGAATGCTAAATGTTTTATTCAAATTCATTATTACCATGCATTTAAATTGTTTTCATGGTTATTCTCTTTTCAGATATATAAAAGCAAAAAGGGTTTTGCTCTTTGGATTCATGTTTGGGAAAATCATTGCCATTCTTGATAATAAAAATGTATATTTACGAATATATGAAGTGTAGCTACAGCTTGATTCATTCAGGTATATGAAGTGTACAGAAAGGTATGCAAACCTCATTAGAGTCAGGGTTTTACAGTTATTTGGCAGAAAGGGTAACCCAGCCAACATCTGAAGTGCCACTCCAGCTTGGACAGAACACTCTTGAAAAGATCTGCAGCACAAGGAATTAATAACCTGTCCCACAAAAGGACAGCAGGATTTCTCCTGGTCAGCTGACTCTTGGATTTTCTCATGAGTTTCTGTCAGAATCAATTGAAACACCGATGGAAGAAGTTAAGTTTATGAGCACAGGTTTACAAATCTGGATGTGGCATTTCTTTTGGAATAGATTGCTCATCTGGATGCATATTTATGAAAGTAAAAGAACATAAAGAAATTTTTACTTTACAACAACTGAGTTTACTAATTTATTGAAGGAGTGAGGAGGAGCTTTTATGAACTTAACTCTCAGGTTCCTCCAACCACAAGAAACAAAAGAAACAAAAATAGAATGATTAAGCAAGTGAGCTGAGCATATAGAGCTAATCTATGAAGGAAAAGAACATACAAAGAAGCACTAGCATAATAAATATATTAATAGTGAATTCTGGCCAAATTTTGCAATTCCATACTTCAAATTTGCAGGCATCCTGCCACTTTCCCCCCCCTGGAATTTACACTCTTATTCTCCAGCCTACTGCATATAATAATTTGTCCCATAGGACAGCATAGTCTTTTCATAAACACATCATTTATATTTCAGTGGGAGTGACATTTACTTCAATTGCAGTTCTACTTTTATTATTAGCAATAGTTATTTATTGGATGCCAGTATTAAACGTAGGGCAGTAAAAAATGCATAGTGTTAGTGATTCTATTTGAGCCGATGTTTTAAGTGCTTGCCTTTATTTGTACACACTGCAGTTGCGGTGACTGAATGGTGATAAATAGCAATAAACTATAAAATCAAATTAAAACCTACCGTGTCATGGAGTGAATGATCCTTTTACATAGCTGAGACATGCTGAGATGGACTAAATGGTCTGCCTTATTCATTTCAGAGATGTCAGACACTTTAATATGCACAGGAAACCACATTGGATCACATCCTTCTTTCCTCTTAGTGTCAGAATTGCTGGATATTGATCAGATGAGGCAGATTCAGAGCAAGTGCCCATTTCTAAATTGTTAATCACACGGCAGGGAGGTCCTATATCTGTATAAGTTAGGGAAAACAGGGGGTTTTTTTGCACAGATATGATGAAGTTGGTTCACTGCATCGTTCTCTATGACACTGCAAGTTTGTGTATCTGAACTTGAACAGCCTCTGCTATCAGGCCTAAAGAAAACAGAAACCCATGCAGACATATAGAACATATACACATATAGAAAATATGGACGTGTTAGTCCGTATGTTCTTTATGGAGCGCCCAGGGCCAGTGCTGATTTTCCCCAGGCTTGCTTGGGAGCCCTATAGAAATGTTCACGGCACTCCAAGCGCTGATTATTTTTATAAGTGAGGTTGTTCAGCTTTTGGCAGCTTCTCATTTGGTGTGTAGAGTATAATTTTGTCCCTAACAACAGACGGGGACCCCCCCTGAGGTCTGTTTCTTGCTGGCTCACAGTGTGTGCTGAGTAACGCCTGGCACCAACGGCACTGCCTGAGCTGCAGTTAGGGGCAATCCGAAACATTAGTGGAAATGTTTTATTTTCCAAAGCACTGTCTTAGTCTCTCTCGTGCCTTACCTCCATGCTTGTTTAATATACTTCTCTCCCATCTTTACGCCGTGCAGCTTTTTCACTAACGTTGCAAGGATATTGTTTAAATGGGTTCAGCAAGTAGCTATTATCATGGGGCTACCTTTGCTCCCTTTGCTGACACCTTTTTCTACAAGAGCAGCAGACTGCATTGCTGCTGCCACGGCTTGAGTCTGAGAAACAATTTCACAGGGAGGATTTGCTTCTTTTCCTCTCCAGGCTGCTTGACAGTGATGCATGAGGAGGCTACTGTGAGCCAGTGTTGGCCTCCTCCCTCTCCCTGCTGTCACAGCTATTACTTCTACCTTTGTCACTGCTTGTAGAAGATCACACTAGGGCTGAGGATTTTGCTTTGCTGACCATTGTTTCTCTCTGATCCTCTGCTCTAAGTGAAATCATTGAACCCTACTTTTCTATGGTAGCATCGTGTCTTTCTTTCAATTTTCTCGTAAATAACCATTCCACCTCCTGCTTGGACGGTTACGTACATGAGGTCTAAATAAGGAGAAATGGAAGAAAGGCAGAAACACAAGCATCTTACCCTGACAACCAGAGAACGTCCTGTTCTTCAGATGTTTTGCCCATCTTATGACAAGTAACCTTCTGCTTTAACTTGCAGCTAAGCAGAAAATTGGGTTTTTAGTCTGTTGAAAATAGTAATCGCAAAGTCTTTGTGGGAGTGCGGCCAGAGATATCTGAGGTTACAATTCTTCTTCATTTAAAGGTAACACTGAGCAGGGAGAGGATTGGCAATAGGAATTCAGTCAATAAAATTAGGGAGATGGAAGTAAACTTACCAAACTTGGGACTGGGAAAAAGGTTTCTCTTTCCAGTTCTGCCTCATGTTTGCTGTCTGACACTGGGCAAGTCACTCACTGAGAAATCAGCTACAATAGTGACAGCTGATATTTTACCATATGGGAATAAACTTGGAGTGGAAAGTACAGTATTATGATTTGGTACTGCTAGAAAAATTTGTACAAAAATTCTTTGCAATGTAGAATTCCTTTCAGATAGAAGGTTATGCATTCCAGATAAAATTATCTCTATTTTTTAATAAAAAGGAAACTCTACAAAGCTCTCTTTTTATCACCCCCCCCCTTTTTTTCTCAATAGAAAAATGTAAAAGTAAATAATTTTGTATAAATAAACTCAATATTTTTGGCCTGGAAAAGAGATTTTCCTCTCTCTTCCCTCATTTTTATCTATTCTCCCTCCTTTCCTATATTTTGTCTATATGCTCAAGGCCTCCTGACCACCCCTGAACAGGGAAGAATTCTTCCTGTCTTTCACATGGCAGTAAGAAAAAGAGTGTATAACAAATGTGAGGGTGACATTTTTATAGAGAAAGAGATGAGAGAGCATTTACCATCTCTAGCACATGGGAATTTTACTTTGATTTGTATTTTCCTATAGGCCTTTGTACACCATAACATATCAAGTGAGCCTTAACTTCAGACAGAAAATCTACATTATAGTTATGAAGATTCTGTGCAAAAAAGGTGGTGGAAAATGACAGATGAATAACAACTAAGTTGAGGTATCTAACTCTGTTAAGCTCCTTTAAATTCTGGCTGTGAGTTAAATACACATTTAGAGGTTAGGCAGACATATAGACACTGCTGTTTTGCCGTTACTGCCTATTTAGCCTTTGACCTTTGACAATGGACATGACTGTTTGAGAAAAAGCAGTATATCAGGCAAAAAGAGTGATCCTATACATGAGTACATCCAGGATCATGATAAAATATATCAAATAGCATAATATAGACCAGCCAGTATTTTCATTGTCAGAGTAATAACATTTTATTTCTCTCCAAGCGTCTGCTGCATCAACAAACAAAACTGTAGCAGATCTATGGTTTAGCTGAGAGTAAATCCCAATGAATTTCTTTATGGTGGGGAAATTAATATGAATATCACTATATGAACCAAAAAAGCCCAACAAACAAGAAGCCAAATCCAGAGTAGAGCTCAATCTTTGACAGGCCTTGAGCAGCAATATTTAGCCCAGTGCACTCAGTCACATGTCTGAGTTTTAACTATTTTATTCCTCTCTCAAGATGAATCACACCATGGTGTCTCAAACAGATTGGGGGTTTTTATTATAAAAAAGAGAAAGAGCTGACCTGAAGCAAACAGCTTCGGCAAACACAGAATGGATCAGAGGCTTTAAGGGCTTAGCAATCCAGAGACAAGACATTTCTCAAAATATTTGAAACATTGACTGAGGAACAGTGCAAGGAATCATCTGGAAATATTTCCTGTTGGAAAAGAAAAAAGTCACACGTGGAAATATTTCCTTACACAAGCGCAAGCTGTATTTGTGGCACAGAAGCCTGAGGCAATCTTTACTCAGACCTCTGTGCCCAGAATGCCCCACACCATGCAGGATAAAATATCATAAGATCTCTTCTCCTTTCTCCCTCTCTTTAAAACAAACAAGCAAACAGACCCATCTGCTGCTTTTTGTTGATGGTGAAGAACCCTTAAGGAATCTGGAATAGAATATTTGCCTTCGTCATTAGGTAGGATTCTATTCACATATTTACAGTGCAGTCAAAATTAAGTACAAGAATGCAAAAGGAGTCCTAGCCAGCTTGAATTTCATCTGCATAAGAGGGTGTAAAAGTGGTGCTTGAAAGAGCAGTACTCGAGGGAGGCTGAAACTGGAAAGTTATCCACGAATATAAGTGAATAGGTTTACTGTACCAATCAACCATGCTGGCAACGAGGACCACCTGCCAGAATAATCTCTCTCTGAGACTCACTTAAGGAACTAAATCACCTGCTTAAAGTTTTATTTAAGTGAAATGGCCCGGAAAAGCAAACATAGTGTAGCTTGTCAGCAGGTCCTCAAAGGAGGAGCCATTTGTTGCTTTACCAACTCGCCGGACAATGAGCACTGTGTTGTCTGGACGATTGAATTTTGTGTTGAGTAGTAATCCTCTGCTCCTACACATATACACACGGAGTGGTTTATGAGGCATGACAAAAGAATTATTATTTTGGCCACAGATATATTTAGTACAGGAAAACAGGCACTATTCTGATAATCATCCATGCACTTAGAGATATCTCTAGCCCATGGAAGTTGGTGAAACAGACATATCCTGAAGTTTCTGTGGGTTAGTTTTGTGCTGTAATGAATGACGTCTTCACAGACCAATGTTTTAAGATTATCAGACTTGTTACAGTAGTGTTTACATATTCCAGGTAGGAGTTTCACTCACTCAGGTCCAGGTTCATAATATGGAGTAGTTCCTGTTCTTGAAAAGTCAGGCAGGGAATGAGGTATTATAAAAAAGTATGATTAGTTTCATTTTAAAGGTAGAAAACTGAAGATAGAAACTTCAATGTCTCACTTAAATCAACATAACAAGTTGTAGCCCTGGTAGGTCATAGTCATTCTTTGTTTCACACTCATACCTTACAGAAAGATTGCTCTTTCTTGACATTGTGGCTGTTGTAAGAAAATACCTGACTTTAGGCATTAATCTGACACCATGTAAAAAACCTAGCAGTAACTCAGAAATTATTTTAAAAAAAGTGAATGATTTCTTTTTTATTCTGGTGTATGCATTCATATTGCAAGACTTTCGGGGTGCCAAATCCCTGTACTGTGATGTGCCCTAACATTTCACAGTCCTCATTCCAGCTTCTCTCACTGAAAATGGTTTGTATCGCTTGACACCTGTACCCTTACTGAAGAAAGGCTTCAAGCAGTGCATTATGTCTTGTCCAGCCCTACATATGACTATTCACTTCTTTCCGAGAGCCAGATTTTGTCATTCTCACTCACAGAGAATTTTCACTTTACTCCATGAATTGGTCCATTGATTTCAATGTGGGTTTCTGTGCTTCAAGGTAAAAAGCTGAAAGTAGCAGAATTAAGCTTAATATCTTTTCATCTGCACTAATTCTGGGAATTATGAAGGTACCATTTTTGTCTTCCTCCATCACTCTGTGTCTAGGTCAAAGCAGACAGCCATAAGAGAAAAGCCAGGTTTTTTTTTTTTCTAGAATGTATTTATCAATACAGTGATATTTAAGGTCTTGATTGAATTTTTCTCTATATCTGAGCTCCGTGTTTGGGGTCATTGATTGGTCAGAAAAATAAGGGCTTGAAGTCAGGTTAAGTTTTTCACTTAAAATATGTTGTCTTCTATGTTACAGAGGTAGGTAAAACAGAAAATGCTTATTTTTTAATGAGATCTTTAAAAAGCCATCATTGTTTTCTTTGCTTTTTTTCCACTTAATTTTCCCTCAAAATGAAATAAAATAAATAAGCAGCCTCCATTAAAATTACATTTACTGACTGAAATGAGAACAACATTGTGATGTAACATGTTATTTACAAAGATCTCTGGGTGGCCACAGCAGAATTGCAATGTAACAACCAATTAAAATTAAATCCTGTATACCATCTAAAAAAAAGGAATAAAAAGGAAAAAAAAAAAGAGGTCATACAATTAGATTTAACAAGGCTTTCACCATTGTAAAGCTAACTGGTTTATATAAAAATAATGGTACAGTGTCAAATACATTTAGACCCTCTGAATGAACACAGAAGGCTATTCTGACATTTCTAAGTTCCCATTTTTACAGTGTAACTTCCATCATTTGTTGCTAACTTGAAGTTCATAGCTCATGACCGACAGACCTTTCCCTAAGAGAAAGAAAACTACATGCACGATACATAAGTAAGTGAGTGCACAAATATATATTACACATAAAAAAAAAATCTAAAACAATTCCTCTGGCTCTGATGAAAACTGAGACCCCTGTACAGCTCCTTAATGTGTAGGGAAATTAGTCCTGGAGCAACTCAGTGATGCAATGACCTTCAGAAAACAAGTGACAGTATTACATGTTTTCCAGAAGAGTCCATGATCTTCTCCGAAAAAGTTTGGTATTAATGTGAAAAGTGTAAAATGATAACCAAGCCTTTTTTTTTTTTTTTTTGATGAGTGAGTACTGTGTTGTTTCACAGCCCAGTGAATGAAAGTTACACCAAAAGAACAAAGCACAAGACACGCTTTTCTGAAGTAGAAATTACCTAGAACTTGTGGGCAAGTCAGAGAGAGGTCAGAGTGTTCAGAACTTGGGAAAATCCATCCCTTTCTTTGACTGTTAATGCCTCAGCACTATATATTTACTGTGTAAAATCATGGGTGATACTATTCACACAAGTCCTAATTTTACTTTGTAGGCAGGTTGCAAAGATAAGACTCTAAATAAATATTCCAGTTTCTTCTTTTATTTGTTATCCAGGATTAGCTTTACAATTATAAGGCTTCTTCCTCAGACATCTGCTGGAACAATGACCATTAAGATGACAGAAAATTTCCTGTCTATATTCCCTACACACAAAGTAATGCAGCTGATGGCACAAAAGATATGCACTATAAAATTCTTAGGGCCCCTAGATGGCAGTCAATAGAGGGATTAGAAATGACTTGTCCCTTCAGCTTCAGAAAATGAGTAGCAGGCATAACTCTGTGGCTGTCTCTTGGGACACTATGCTAGTGCTTAATTCCATGTCTTCAGAGTAGCTTATTTCCCTCACTTTGTTGTGTATTTTTGTGAATACCTGCCTGGCTGGGACCACTGTTATCATTTCTGTAAGTCTGCATGATAACATACATGCTTACTCTTATACTGGAATGTACATGTGTAGATGAAGTTATTGGGAAAAATATTGGGGGAATATTTGGGGATTGGAAGGAATTGTTGTACAGAACTGATTGTGTTTTCTGTGTTCTACAAAATTCAATTCACACAGAAGTTGTGCACTGAAGTGCACCCAGTGGATATACATGAATTTACTGGTGAGATCTTTCCACGAAGGAAGGGTCCCTGGACCAGCTGAGATGCCCAAGGTGGAGGGACTCGGACAGAACCACACTAACTACAGCCTTATCAGTCAGAAACGTGAATTCTGCCTTAAATATGCATAACCAAAAATCATGTTTATAGCCCTGATATGGAATTTTAGGGCTACTGTAGAAAGAAATGCAGAGTTCAATGATCTTTACTCACTCCTATTCATGTGCATAAAGAAATTTCTTTGTCCCATAAAACTTAATCTTTAGCTAAAGCACTGAATTTGAATTATTTAAATTGGGCTGTGTTATAAAGCATTTTAGAGTATAGGAGCTAGTGACTCCTTCTCATGTCTTTTATATTAAATGAGCTGTTGTGATCAAGTTCTAACTTCTGCTAAGCATAAAATGTGATTTGATATTTAAACTGAGTAATAGCAATTTAATTTTCAGAGACTGGGAAAGCAGAGATTCTGACAAGTTCAGTGTGTTCTGTGAGTTATCAGAAAAGTGGGCTTTTTAAATTAACATCGTTACTCAGGATCTGAAAAGAACCCCTTTCATTTGTTAGTTTGCATGGAAATTAGTTTGGCTCTTTTGTTTAACTTCTGGCCTGTTGGGCTGAATGCCTTGCATTAAGCTTGAATATCCTTGAGCCAGATTCCAAGGTCCTTATCAAAGATCCAGCACAAAATGGTTTAATCAATTGGGTGCTTCTAAATTGCAACAGTAGAAATTTTGTGAGAGTTAAGATCAAGTGAAAATGGGAGGAATTTAAGCAGCTGGGTTCAGTCCTTCTCCCATGCTGAAATAATTGATTCAACTGGGAGCTGGACTGAATAACTGTTAAAAGTTAACAGTGCAACAAGGCTGCTACAGTTAAAAGAAGAAATAGTGGATTCTCTTTGGCAAGTGAAAGAAATTAACGAAATTTGGTTCTTTTAATTAAACAATGATATTTGGGTTATGTGCTGTAAGGAAAATATTATACTCACCTGGGCAGGTTTTCTTTTGAGCACGTCTTCTGCACACTGCTGTTAATATCTTATACACAGGTACAGCCCATTATTAGTGTTAATTCAAATGGATGTCACTGCGGTCCATAGTCAGGAAAAGAATCCAGACACATTGACGTTCATGTACATACTCTTAAATGTAGTGCTGTGTTCAGGTGGTTTTCAGAGAATCATAGAATCACGGAGGTTGGAAGCGACCTTTCAGATTATCTAGTCCAACCACCAACCCAACACTGACAAAAACCACCACTAAACCATATCTCTGAGCACTATGTGTACCTGTCTTTTAAAAATGGCCAGGAATGGTGGCTCCACCTCTTCCCTGGGCAGCCTGTTTTTTTCTGGAGAATGGTCTAGCTTTTGATACAGTCTTTCAAAAGATCTCTTTCCTAATGAGGTGAAAAAATAATTGCTATACTATAGCTCTTTTTCCCCATATAGATCTGTATGACTTCTATTACTAAGTCTACAGAGAAGCTGATGCGGCTGTTAGATTGCCAGTTTTGGTCTGAAGAGTTCCATTTTAATTTCCCAAACCACCCTTATATTTTCACTGCTGTTGTCCAGAAATTATGGTAGGTTCTTTTATCCTATTGTTATCTGTTGGTTTTACTAGGAATTATACACCTTATAAGTTCTTGGCTTTGGTTTTTCTGGGAGAGTTTCATCTCCTGTCAGCCATCAGCTAATCTGAATTGACTAATTTATATCTGGGCTTCTTCTAGTCTACTGAGTAATAGAGGAAAGCACTTCCAGAAGCTCATTATCCACAAACAGGTATTTAAAATAGTGAAAATAAACTGCTCTCTGGAAGGAATATCTTTCTATCTTGATTTGCTACAGAGGGAGGCTAAATTATTAGCTTAGTCTCAGTGGTTAACTATTCAACAATTAGCTACATGTGGCGAATCGAACCAGCTCTATCTCAATACCCATTTATCGAATAGGAACAGCACCTGAAAACCTCCCTAAGCACTTAAGATTCATCTCTCACTAGTGAAGAAATTTCTCATGAAGACCTCACGAAGCAGATTAAATTTTTGAGACACACCAGCAGAAGGAAAAGCATTTTTTAAGGGTCAAAGCCTGATCCCCCAGTCACTTTATAGAATACTTCATTCTGCATTCCTGGCAGGCATAGTCACATTGAAATAACATAAGGATATTGACATTTAGTGACCTGTTTGGCTGTCTGTTTTTTTCAGCTTAATAAAAAGCTTTCTTTTTTTAAATTTTTTTTAATCTGAAAGACTGTTTACCCCATGCTAAAATGCATAATGGTTTTCTATGTCATGCTGAAAGCTACATATTAATAAAATGTCATTAGGAGCTAAAGTAACAAAATGAGCTAGAAAAGATTCTAATGGCAGAATTATTATCCATCCACTTTTTTTCTTAAACCTTAAGGCCCATAGCAAAAATAAAATCTATCTCCTATACTTTGGAATTATTTTTATGAAGTTCTCACTGTAAACGGGAGAGGATTAACTATGGGTGAAAAGGTACATTTACTACTGCACATTCCAGTGTTGTAAATAGTAATACAGCACGCACAAGCTTTCTTGTTGTAGCAGTTGTGCATCCTCAAAGCACCCTTCCCACCACCACCACCTCTAGCAGACCTATTGCAAAGGAAATACATATTCTCCCTCAAAAATGTATTAGTAGCATGTGCTATGGCTTCTGTATGTTGAAAGCAGGTCTGAGATCAAATTCCTTTTTGAAACCATCTCCAATCTAG
Organism: Tringa tobata; assembly: GCA_033628505.1. Lineage (NCBI taxonomy): Eukaryota > Metazoa > Chordata > Aves > Charadriiformes > Scolopacidae > Tringa > Tringa tobata. Next base: position 2,305,661 of record JAHREE010000174.1, on the reverse strand, counting down.
GGAAGGGAAAATAGCACCTTGGTGTTAAGGATGCTGCAGGAGTTTAGTTTGCTCCAGAAGTGGAGGATGGAAGCCCACAGGGGGTCACTGTAAGAATCCTTATCAACATGTATAAATATAGAGAGCAGCTGTCAGGGTGTGAAAATTAAAGGATGTGATGGTTTAAACTGACATTTGTGCTTCTCCAAACCTTTCTGCTGTGCTGGAGGTAAACTAGATTTGCTGAGCTGATGAGGGTCTTTGAATTCTCACTGGTCCACCTGAATTTGTGGGTTTGTCTCTCTAAGTCAGTACAAGGCTTCTTTTCATGTCTGAGCTGAATCAAACCCACAGAAAGAATATCATTTATCAATCCATAAGCAGTTATAAAGACCTTAAAGAGATTCAACAGTCCAGTGGAACACATAGTAGAAAGTCATGCAGATGAAAAAGCAAGGAAGCTCCTTCATGACTGCAGGAGCAGATTGTGATGGCAAGAAAATCACTGATACAAAACCAAAGGGCAGTCAGCAGAGAAAAGTTTGGATTGAATATCAGTTTGGCAATTTTGAGTTGATACTTAGATTTTGAGATAGATTGCAATATGCTGAAGGTGGCTCAAAACTGTACTGCTTTCCTCCTGCCTTCTAGAGCAGACAGTAATCTGAATTAATTAATACCAATCTACTTTTAATAGAGTGTTTCTGAGCCACATTCCAGTAACAAATGTTAGACACCAGAAGATAAAACATAGCCCGATCTGATATATGTGGAGCCTCAGCTGTACATATTTGACCCCTATTTTACACAGTTGTGGCTCATTGATTCTCCCTTTTAAACTCCTGGACTGAGCACTCAGCAATCATTGGACCACCCATACATCTTCCGAGCTGATTTAGTCTATGAACTGTAACCCTGCTACAGGGCTGTAATGTTTCTGGCACCTACAACGCTGCCTGCTTGTCATTATGACATATAACCTAGAAGATGTACTTAAGAACAAATAACCTCAGAAGTGTTAACATGCCATCAGTCTTTTCAGCTAAAGCAAAGACAGGGCTCAAGACTATGCAAAAAATGAATAAATGAGCAAATTCAAATACTATCCCAGTAGCCACCAAAGTTCAGGTTTGGAACCAAAAGTGTCAGAGAAAGAAAGAAACCTAGACAAGGTCTAAATGGCTCAAAAATGCTATTCATTTTACCTGAAGAAAGGCTGTAAAGTTATGTAAGCCTTTTTTCTTGCTTTTACTTGAAAGATATATATTCTTTTCTGTAAAATGTCTGCAATTGCTGCGTGAATCTGGTGATGGACAAGCTTAAATTATAAATATAAATTATAAATATTTCCTTTTCCAACGTTTATTAGAAATGCCAATATGAACATAGCCCGATTGAAATAAAGCATCCTAGTTCAATGTAATAGAGCTTTCTAAAAGGTCAGGCAGAACATTTTACACTGAAAATTAAAATATAGATAGCACTAGAAGTGGAGTTACTGTTTATCCCACTTCAGTCCTGTTCTTAATGAAATTGTATTGAATTTTTTATAATACATCAAAGAGTCAACACGAAACAGTTCACAGAGTATTAAATATATCAACAATATAAAGCTGGGTCAGATAATGGCAGAATTAAACAAAGACGAAAGGTAACAATACTGGCTTCAATTAATGTAGTGAATTAATGAATGATCTCTATTACTCTACTCATGTTCATTAAACAAGTATAATGGGCTTCAGAATTGTCCATGTGAACCTAGAGAGTCTATTCAATCAAAATTACCTATGCTTACTGTCAATCCCTTGCTGATTATTCATTGTCAGAGGCATACACAACTAGCCCTTTGGCATTTGCAGTCGCTGGGGGCTCAAGCACGCAGTATTACTAGGGCTGTGCCTAAGAACACAGACTTCTCAAAGTGAATAAATTCTTATTTTATGCAGCGGGGTGTGTGTGTGTGTATACATACATAAATAATACACTAGTACTTGCCACTGGGGCTAACCAAATTTTCCAGCTATGTACCCACCCCAAGAAGACTGCGGGAGTTGGGGTTGTTCACTCTGGAGAAGAGAAGGCTCCAGGGAGACCCTATAGCTCCTTCCAGTACCTAAAGGGGGCCTACAGGAGAGATGGGGAGGGACTGTTTGCAAGGGCATGTAGCAATAGGACATGGGGCCATAGTTTTGAACTAGAGCAGTGTGGGTTTAAATTAGACATTAAGAAGAAGTTATTCACAATAAGGGTGGTGAGACACTGGCCCAGGTTGCCCAGGGAAGCTGTGGATGCCCCATCCCTGGAGGTGTTCAAGGACAGGTTGTACGGGGCTTTGAGCAACCTGGTCTGGTGGGAGGTGTCCCCGCCCAGGACAGCTGGGACACCTTCCAACCCAAACCATTCTATGATTCCAACCCAAACCCTATGATTCTATGATTAACAGTTGGGGGCAGAAAGAGCAAATGGCTTCTTTCAACCAAACCAGGCTCTTCCTAGGGAAAGCAGGAAGGTAGAAGGAGGATGTGGACAAAAACTGTGCCTTTATGAGTTGGTGGCATCAAAATACGTGTGTGCCAGCCATCGCCAATAGCTGCTAGGACTACAAGCAACTCCTTGTAAATGAAAGGACTGTGGTGACAATTCTTTTCCTCCTGGTTTGTGGTATCTACTGTTACTGTTTGTTGTTGTTGTGTCTTGGAGTCAGTGTAGGACTTTACATTTCCCCACCTCACACGTTGATTCATGTAGCTTAGACAACATATTCCTGTGCTTGTTGTGGTGAATCTCTCAAGCTGGATAATAAAAAACCTACAGGACTTCATGTGTGCATTTTCAGCCAGTGAACTTTAAGAACGAGATATTACAACCTGGTCCTTTGTTTCTACCAAGGCCAATAACTGCTGCTTAGTTAAAATCCATTATTTTAAAGGAATCGTTGCTGACTTGCTCATGTTTACCCAAGCAGTTTCTTACAAGCTGTAGAAGCAGGATCGTTTTGTCTGCTTTGCTTTCATTTACCTGAGTTAGGTGATCACAGTTCAGCCCTTAACCTTCTTGTGTTTTTCTTGATGTTTTTAAACTGAAAACAATAAGTCTTTCTCAATAGTCTGTACAAGATGGCCCTGTGGTTTTCTGTTAAGATGCTACATTATTTTTGTGCTATTTTATGACAGCAGTATTAGAATGAGGTAAAAGCACTAAACTCATGTTAAATGTTTCTGTAGGAAAGATGGTTGCATTTATCAGGATTAATAGACTACTTATACTGGAAACTAAAACCCTCTTTTTATTCACAAGCAATATATTGTGCAGGTAACCAAAATCCAATCTTCTTCACCCTCACTGAAGCAGCTTTTTCCCTGACTTCAGCGAGAGTTCAATTTCTGTTATGCTAACCATATGCTTCTGATTGATTATCAGTTATATTTAATTATTCAGAGTTACAGATGGCAGTTTTGTGCGGCAAACTGCTGATCTCTGGAGGCCCTGTATGCTGATGCCACTGTCTCTGCAGTTAGAACTCTTGAGTCCCCAAGCTTGAGAAAAATAGGTAATTTAACCACTTTTGTGAGCTATTTTGGCCTATCCAGTCAAAAGAGAACGCAAAGATTCTGAGACTAAGGTAGCAGACTAAATCCATAGAGAGAGGAGAGGATATTAAGTTGAATGCCCTGAAACACCCTATGTTGCCAATGACTAATGCCAGTCTTTCTCTTTAGCCATTAAAAGAAACCTCCAAGTGTGTTGTATTTTTTTCCTCCACCACATTTTTCCCAATTCCTTCCTTCCCTCCCCCTGTAGGATATTTAGGTGTAGACTCTCTGAGGCCCTACTGTCACTTGTGGGAACCCCGGTGCGTGATACAGAGCAATGCTTGGTGAGCAAAGCAGGATGGGTCAGGTGCATGGGTACCAGCGTACATGTATATAAACAGCAGAAAATCAAAGAGAATAAAACATTCCATTTCTCCTTCTCCAGATGTTAGTAGTTAAAAAAAAAAAAAAAAAAAAGAAAAAAGAAAAGAAAAAAAGAAAAAAAGGAAATAAAAAGAAGTTTTTCACCATTTTCCCCACCCTCTGCATTTTTTTCTGTGATTACCACAGGAACAGTGGGAGAGAATCCACTGGTTTGGGTTTTGTCATACTGCTTGCTTGAGAGAGGTTTTTTTGTTTTCAATTCACCTGATAGTGCAGTCCCAGCAGAATGCACCTAACAAATCATACTGAGTGTCTGCACCTTGCTATGTATCAAAGTCCCTTAATGTGCCAACAAAGTTCTCCAAGGTCAGAAAAGCAGTTTATCAACCTTTTATATCTCTTATAGCAGACAATAAATTTATTCTACTGTTGGAATCTATGAATATTTCAGATGCTCTGTGAGATAAACACTATTGCTTAGGATGCTCTGCATGTCATTGTCAACTAGTACCAAACACTGTCATTGCCCCACGCACTCTGTACTTTTAGCTTCCTCTGAGCCCAGGAAAATGCAATGCTGTATGGCTTGTATTTTTCTGTCCTTCAGCTCTTTCAAGTTTGTTTTTTTTCCTAATGCAACTTTCCATTAATGGATAGATTGAGACAATTAACGTTTTGAATATTTGCTCATTCCCCTCTGTCTTAATTTCTAAGCAGTCTAAAATTGACTTTAGAAATAGGAAAAAATTGTCTTTTATAGACCCCTGAGTTCCTTATTCCTATTAACAAAGCAAACAAAATATCTTCCTTGACTATTTTTATAGTGATCAGTGAAACCCAGGATACTTCCTATTTCTCTTTAGCTTAAGCAAATGTATATGACTTAATATATACATAACTCTAGCTAATCTTAGAATAGTTTTATGGATCCCTTTAAAATATCTAATGAAATATTTAATTCACTTATTACAAAACCATTCTGAGTTTTATCACATTTTAGAGCAAGTACTGCCCTAGTGAGCCAAATTAAAGTTCGTTTGTATGATTTATGAGACAAGGACTAAGAAAAAAAGCAGGATTTTTTAAATTATCAACTTTCTGGAGGGACGTAAAAAGCCAAATATGGCTATGGACTCTTTCTTGTACTTTCTCCTTGATCTTAACCTTCATAGAGAAGTGAAAGTAATATAACAGTAGTTAACTTTGTGACCTATGCTGGAATTTTAGATTCTTCTGGAAGGTCTCAGTGTGTACACATATGACTAGCCAAAAGATCTTAAACATCATTTTGGAAATTTGATAGAGACATTCGACTTTTCAACATTAGAAAGGGATGCTTTATATACAAGACATTTATATACCTAAGTCCGTATTTACAAAGGATAACAGCTACAGAAATTCAATGTATGACCTACTATGTATTCTACCATATGTCTAAGTAAACTTAACCCTATTTCATCTGAAAGGACTTTTTTCCACAGTAATTTAGCATAATGCTAACAGCTGCTTCAAAAGCTTAGGACTCATAATTTTGAAAGTGAGTATTTGTATTAGAAAATATAAATATGCCCAGTTTTATAAGATGTGAAGTAAATATGGTTAAACTGGTGATGAGCTCCTAAAAGAGCTCGTATTTAAAATAAAGCAAATAAATATGTCTAAGGGGTTCTACAAACAGAAATAAGATTATATCTCCTGATTATTATTTTTTTTTAAAGACCAATTGTAAAAATGGCAGCTTTCTGGTAAAAGTAAGCAATTCGATCCCCTGTCCTCAAAAATTTAAAGAATAATAGTAATGATTTGGGCTCAAAGAGGAAAGTTAAATGGAAAGACAATGCTCTTATCTTTTCCTAAATGTTTTCACTAATGATATGCTGTTTTGTGCTCTAGTCCTCAATAGATCATTGCCATTTTAGTAGATTTTTCTTTTTCAACAGTGACAAAGCTATAAAAGGCAGAGGAATTGTTTTAAGATGGTAGATTTTCCAGTCATTCTGATGTTGATGTAACATAAAGGCGTCTTTAAATGAGTTTATTTGCTTCTTAACTTGCTTAGCATCACCTGATTCATAAAAAAATAACAGGTCCCTATTGTACAGCTAAATTGAATCAGGTCTTTTAAGAGATTGTTTTCCTAGATTGAACATAGGGATATAAGATAAACATTTTGTCAAGCCTGTAGTATTGATTTCAAATGCTGTTTATAAATAGTTGTAAGAAAAAAGTTATATATATATCCCATATTGTTTATGGTGGTTTACAGTATGTTGATTGCATTAAGCGTTAGATAACAACTGAAAGGTAGTTATCTAGAAAATTATATTTCCTTCTTTGCTTCTAGAGCAAAACTCAACATCCTAATTAACTCAATAACATTGAACCAATGTGAATAATAGGTTGTCTTATTTTAGCTTAAATCTCTTTTCTACCTCAAAGTTCCCTTAAAAACTAATCCTGGGAAGGCGGGGGGAGGATGAGTTGGCTGAAAATAATTTCTTTTTTTCTAACCAAAAGGGTTCAAATTAGATAAAAGTTTTTGTTTAATCTGAAGTAAATCATTTCACTTTCAGTGTCTGTTTAGTGTTTTTTCTAAATACACACAGAGCATATCCAGATTTTTTTATGAATATTTTTCTGTGTGCTTTTGAAGGATTTGGATCTCAAAATGAAAAAACATGAATGTTCAAATATTCTACTACAAAATATTAAGACTTTTCCTTAAAATAAAAGGCAAGTGGCTTTGATTATTTTTTTTCATACACATAGGACGTGTATTGTGCTAGTCTTCTGAAAAATCATCACTAAGCCTCACAAATTCAGATTAATTTCTGAATAATATTGATTTAAATAAATGGTGTGTTTTCACAAATATTCCACTGGAATAAAAAAAAAAAAATTGCAAAAAATGTTCCATGAAAGAGCCGGAGGAGATGGAATCTAACCTCAGATTTCTTGGGCAGTGTCTGCAAGCCTAGTGAACTCACATAAAATTTATAGGTTTAACAGCCCAGCCACCACTCATGGGCTGCTGAGACATTGCAATTCGTGTAAAACCAAGGCTGCTGCCTTTCATTGTCCCCTCTTAGGGCTTCCGTGAGTTACGAAGGCCAAAAGAGAGACCATATTCAGAGGTAGGTGAGAAATCTTTGGGGCAGTAACTCCCAGTTAGCCCATGTGGAGTCCAGCACGTGTACCCAAAGTGAGGTGGGACATACAAGAACTGGAGTAAAACCCTTTGCTGGTTCTTATGCTATTAGAAAAGATCTCCCTTTTTTAAAATTATTTTTTCATTTATGTTTCTTTTCTCCCCATTAAATATGATAGAACCTTTGACAGAATCACAGAATTGTAGGGGGTGGAAGAGACCTTCGGAGGTCATCTAGGCCAACCGCCCTGGCCTCCCTATGTTTCTGAATGGATTTTTTGCCTTCCTTAGACTATAAACACCGAGCTATAGTAAATTCAGGGACAATATCTTATTGCCTGTAGTTTAGTGATGGACCTGGGACGGATTTCACACTTGCTGCAATTTGGCTCCACTTTCGTGAGGTCAGTCTGGTAGAACACAATTAAATACGCTGTACACTGTTAGATGAGTGCATGCAGTATTTATTGACTGCTGCAAAAAGTGATAATAAAATGAGTAAAAACATTGGAAGTCTATAGAGAAAGATATCTTTTTTAATATAATTAGGCCTCTTGCAGAATTATTTGACAAAATAATGTGACAAAAAAAACCAGTGGCTATTTACAGAATGAGTTTCCTACAGCACGAAGAGTTTCCCTGTAAACTTTTACCTACCTCAATTGTGCAATGTAAACAATATCTACATATTTTCATCTTTAGTACAGTTATAAAATAATGTTTCTTTTATATGAGCCTTATCTTCCAGCTGTAAATTTAATAGTTACTGCAGACTATGCCACTGACATTAGTTTTAATGATGTGAGACTCCAATAACTCCTAAAGAGTTTAAGATTAATGCAAAAGAACTTAACTTTGTGAGTCATGACTTATTTTTATTAGTAACTCTGCAGTTTGATTTAGATTGAGAATGGGAGAGAGTACTATTTGCCCATAGAAATGAGAGGCTGTTCATTTTATTATATCATTCATAAGTAATATCTGTTTGATTCTAATTTCTGTATGCAATGGGGATTCAAATATTTGGGTGCAGGGAGGTCAAAATTCTCGCCGACTGCATAGCACTAGTATGGGGGTCAAACCTTGCAAAAAGGGGTTTGTTGGAGGAGCCGATCACCAGCTCCAGACTCAGCCCTTTGCTTCAAAAAGAAAAAGCAAGTCTTGAGTACCAAAGACAGAAACCTTAAAAAAAATTATTTGCTTTGTCGGTCCAACAGCAGAGAATGGAGCGTGCTGTTACATCAGATAAGGGCATTGTCAAGTTGAAGCCTGATAATTTCTCTGTACCCGTCTACCAGACCATTGGAAAAGTACCTTCCTACTTCATCTTTTCAGGTATTAAGAATGAGGCTGTCAGGGATTGAAGTAAGGAGAGAAGAGAATAAATAGTTTTCTTATTGGAGCTGTCTGACAATGAAGTGGCTGAGATACTGACAAAAGTACATAATTTAATGTGAATAAACTGTTATACTGCATGGCAGCAGATATATTAACTATCTTTAAAAGACATGTTCATCATGATGCCAGGGATTTCAGAAAAGGGAAATTGACCTCAGCAGCAGGACAATCTGTACATCCTTAAAAGCAAAATTGTAACCATTATGATTTTATAGACAGAGGAAAAGCAAAACAAAACAAAACAAAAGTATCCTTTCCTGTAAAAAAACCCAAACAAGCAAAACCAAACTCGTGCTTTTCTGATCTATTTAATGATGAATAGTGGCAAGCAATTCTGCAAAAGGGCAAAATATATAAAAAATATATTTCTGTATAGACTTCCAATGTTTTTAGAGTTTTATTATCACTTCTTGCATCAGATAATAAATACTTTGATGATGTCAAAACAGTGGCTGACATCACTGCTGCTTTATCAGCTATTCTTACTATCCAGATTTAGAGAACAGTGGTCAAAATATCCAAACAGTTCCATGTAAAGGAATGGGATTAATACTTTATGTGAAAAAGAAACATATAAAAGAAAGTAACATTAGAACCAACCCAAATGACTGGCACAGAGAAGTTATATCCTTGTTCTTGCTTCCTGGTTCTCAGGAAATGGAGATGAGAGACTTCGTGATAACATTAAAATGGGAAAAAAAAAAAAAAAAAAAGAGAACCCAAGCCCCAGATATGCTAAAATGGGTACTAATTTCAATGCCATTTTGATGATTTAATTTTGTGTTTGGGGTTTTCAAGCTCAATTGAATCTTCCAGCTCTTTCAGTTCCTGTTGTCTCATGAACACCAGACTTGACTTTTGGTTTATGCCAAGGGGATCTCATCCAGTGAGAAAATAAAGCACAACATTAACTCTCTGACCTGAATTAGAAAACTGAAGAGCTGCATAACATCAGGATAGGGATTATTGTGACCTGACTATAATAGAAAGCTGTTGTTTTATCAGGCATCATCAAAAACAAGTCCTAAATTGTTTGTCATTTTTCTTAAGATATTAAATAAGGAATTTATTTATTATGAACTGAGACCTGTGTTATAAAATGAGCAACATTACCCGTGGAAACGACAGTTCTCACAGATCTGGGTTCGTTAGAAATACTGAGCAAGACTACAAGCATTTTAAATCCCTTGCAGTCCCAGAAAAAAGCGGAACACACAAAAAGGTTTCAGAAAAAGGCAGGCATTTTTTAGCAGATTATATGTGTGGAGACTGCATGTGGAACCACACACTGGATAAAACAATGACTGAAAAATGAGGAAAGCATCAGTTTTAGGGCGTGCCCAGAGAAGTATTTGAATTCCCATTTCACAGCTGGGAACCTGAGGCATGGAGAAACCCCTGGTCCAAAGGTACGAATGTTTCAGAGATTAAAGTCATGTAAAACCTCTCATAGATTTCAGCCTTGCTGTTGTCTGAAGCTAAAAATTGGAGTCACCTACATCTCTCATTCTTTTTGCTCTTCTCTGTTTCTTGCAGCTGCAGCCAGGTCTCCTTTATGTTCTATTATTTGTTTTCAAAGGCAAAGAAGTTCACTGGTGGCTGACACCTTGTCAGGATAACGTCTCCTTTTGATAAAGATTTTCCTTGTAACTCGGGAATTGGATTGGGAGATGAACAATTATATTTTCGAAAGTTATCTGAGATTAACCACTGCCAAGAAGATAGAGTTTTGCCTTTAGCTTAGTTTAGTATGTCCTTCAGCTCCAAGAGGGAACAATAAAAATGAAAGAGTGACCTGTGTACAATATCCATAATTGCCAATTTACTACTAAGTTAGAAATATATTTTTCCTGTTTATCTGATATTTTGTTTTGCTTCTTTTCTCTTCGTTTGTTAGCTGTGTTTATATACTTTTGTTAATAAATCTTGTTTGTTTATGTCACCCAGTCACAGTACTGCTTGTAAATAAGAGTTACTAAAGGAAATAAAGATCTCAATTTGCTGCATTGGAATCACACTTCATTAAAACCAGAGAAATCAAGGCCTAGCTGTGAATTCTACTTTTTTTTTTTGATGGTTTCTAATATAGCATGAATTCTGGCTGGTTTAAAATACTTTGGATTGCACATAACTTAAAAAAAATCAAAAGAAGAGTCCTTCCTAGTGAGGTTTTTTTGCAATCTGAATGTCATTAAAAGTTGAACAAAGGGTTTTTTTTAAAATTGTTGTTATGACCAGAAAAGTTTAACTCTTTTATTTGTTTATGAAATAGAGATCATCCTCTGATGCACTCTCAGGTTTTTCATTTATTGAAGATCCCTATTAACTTCAATAATTGACTTATTAATTCCTACTTTCTTTCCTGTCAACCATATTTCATATACATATATTTGCATGGGCGTATTTTTATAACTGTTTTATAACAAATTTCATGTGCTCTTCCCATTCTACATATTGTGTCTTTATAGCTGGATCTAAAGTTCATATCCAATAGCTGGATGAAAACTTCTAACAGCTTCTCACAAAAGCCATCCCTGTAACCCTCTGCTAGAAAAACCTTGCCAGTCAAATACAATACACCATTTAAAAACTGGTTTAAAAAGGTCACAAATTAGAAAATTCCTGGAACACATAGCAAAAAGATTGTTATTCTTGTTTGTTAATATGAGTTCTTTTGTACACTTCATGTAAGAGGTACAAAAAAACACTATTAAAAAATAGGTCAGCTTTAAAAGCCATAACATTTGGCAGGCATTGTAGAATATTTTACTATATTTACATTTAAAATTTATTTTTGTAACATACATCAGGATTTCTTAGCAGATTCTGAAGCAGAACCTAGCCCTCCTTGAAGAAGAAGGTGAGAATGCCCCCCACTATAGTAGCTACATTTTATCATAGGCTTGTATGGAGAGCAAGCCATATGAGAGCTCACTAAAAGACTTCTGCTTTTTAAAAGTTATCATATAAAGATCTATCTTATTTAAACAATACAGAAGAGAACTGAAAGTTTGATGACCAAGTTAATTAAAACACAGCATGGCACCAAAGAAAAATACATCGGGGTTCAATCCCCATGGAACAAATCAGAGCAAATTTGGCTTGGGAAATTCGTTACATGGAATATTTACAGGTCTACAAATTATAATGGATGAATAATGGCGTAGTTCTGCAGGTATGTATGAGAGAGACAGGATCTGGCTTAGGACAGAACTGTATAAGTTCTCTTTCAAAGGTTAACTCACCAGAAATACAGCACAGAAACTCAGTAAAATGAATTTTTGCAAGAGGACAAAAGGAGAAGTCTAAGCTGTTCTTTCCTAAATCAGACAGAAGTTATTAGTGAGATGCTGGTATTGCAAGCACTAGTGCTGTGTCCTCTACTATTTTTATTCATATAAATGAATTGGATAATGCTTTTGAAAGCAAGATTTCCATGTGATTCCAAATTAGGAAGAACAGTAAATAATGAGGAACAATGCAGACAGTAACAGGACTAATAGATGACAAATGTAGTTCAATGCAGCTTAATGCAGAATAATGAACCTGATAGTGAAGAAAAAAAAAAAGAAAAAAGAGAGAGAAAGCACTTACCACCTGTGAACTCAAACACACACGCACAAAAGAACAGAACAAAATGAAAAAAACAAAAAAGAAAGAAAAGTTAAATTGCAGTCATGTCCTTTCCTAAAAAGAATCCCTTGCAATGTTTTAGCCTCCTCACCTGAGCAGAAGAAAAGAGGTTAAAATTTGGAGCAAGTATAGGGAAGATATGGAGGAAGAGGTGATGATTATCACCCTTAAAGAGAAAATGCTGTGGTTTTACAAGGCTGTTCTTGACTTCTCAGTTCATTTTTGTCTGCCACAGCCTAAGTGCATGCACCAATAGTTAAGGTGATGCACAGGCAGTGACGGTTGCAGAAGTTTGCACTTTATTTTGCAGTTAGAGAACTGATATTTTCAAACAATTTCAATCCACCTTCTGTTGTTTGTCTTCAGTTAGCCTGGTAGCCATGGTTTCCAAAGGCTCCTTGTCAATACTGCACTTCCAATACTGGAAATTATTTTTGTGAGTATGCACAGCATTTATACACCCCAGTGCACGTCTGTTCTCCAGAAGGCAACTCACAGAAGAGCAACAGTTTTGCTTTTTAATGTATAGGTTTATTCATATGCCTTTAAAAAAACCAACAAACATTTATATGAATAGCTTTTTATAATTAATCTTTTCAAGTTACTGCAATCATGTTAATGAGACCAGTATTCTCCAGTACTGGAAAATTGCTGTTAATGCTGGTTATTTAATCTTGCCAGTTTTCAGATGTAAGTGGCTGAGAGCGTTTAATCTGGAAGCTGCCTGGTGTGTTGATGTAACAGTGAGATTGACAGTTTTCCTCTGAATCATAAAGCAATTTGGAAAGCACCACTGCATTGTAAAACACGATCTTTATCATAAACAACTGTGATGTAGCTTCTCCACGTTAGGGTATTGTTAAGGCATGGACATTCACAGCTCTACTGTAGTGCATCACTCTGGTACGTGCTTAACACTAAGCATCTGAGTATTTCTTTTGATGTGGATATCATCCTGCGGTTTCTTAAAGAATTAGTCTTCCTCAACTGATTTTAATTCTTTTGATGTGTCCGTTCAGAGAGTTACCCATTTCATTAGGTAAATGCTTTCTTTCCTCAAACTTCTTCTTCATTGTTGTTCCTTCATGATAGGAGATTATGGATAGGATTGCCTTTCTTAGTCCTCTTTCCTTAAAATTACAGGTTTAGTTTTTACCCCAGGGTTTCTATTTTGTACAGTAATAACACTAATTGCATTGCATTAGATTTTTTTCCAAAAACAAAATAACTTTAGTCACTGCTCTGAAAGATTCAACTGTTGCTTTTCTGAAAACCTAAGACATTTATTATTAAAATATTTAGTTTTTCTTTTTCTTAAGAAAATGGTTTTGCCTATTAAAAAAAAATGATTTTTTGCCTTCCATTCCCTGTTTTACTTATTTTCTTTTTTTGTGAATTTAAGATCAACTGGCTCTAGTACCAGTTATCATGTACCTTGCAAGGTTCTTCTGTTTAGCTGTTTGACTGACAATATTCTTCTTTCAAACATTGAATCCTGAAGATCAAGGCTGACGAATGCTGTTTTGGTCAGATGGGAAGGGAAATTGCCTTGATTTTGTTCCAAGCAGGCAATTAAGTAATGATGAATTGGTATCCCTGTAAAGCTGGAGACCATAACTCTCAGATGTGTCATGCACTCTGAAGTGTAAAACACCTGATAATGATAATAAACACTATTAGTAATTATAAAACAATGCAAATGAACATAAGCATATAGGAATGAGGTGATTTAAAAACTGACATTTGTTTGGAAATTTCCACTTAAACTTGTGAAGTTAATAATTTTCCCACATTTTCTATGTAATGTTTGAGTCATCTGTTTCTTGTAATGTAAAAGTGATCTTCTAATGGCTTAACGTATGTCATTCCTATAATTTCCATGTGTAGTGTTTCAACTGAAATCCAGGACCTCTGCTGCACTTGTCACAAGCAGTGACACTACAGAGGTTACAGGAAGCCACTGAATCAGCCACCTGGCATAGCAGAGAGCCATGATACTTTCTACATTCTCTCAGTTGTATAGGCTACATCTTGAAATTAAAATCCAAACCTATACTACTGAAGTCTTATAAAACATGTTGAAAAACCAGCAGTTTTTTTTTTCTGAGTGAATTTGTAGGTTTTAAGGCATTGCAAATGGAAATAAAGGCTTAGGATCATGCAGAGCTCGGATTTTGGAAATCAGTTTTTAGGTCTTGGCTTGTTTTACACTTACAGACTGCTTTATTTCACTCTTTTCATGTGGAATAAATTGAGAATCTTTGTAAGTACCAGTATGTAAGTAAGTGCATTGCTAGTGCCACGGAGGGTCTTTGTCTTTGTCAAACAGTAGGGACAAAATGATTGCTCATGAAAATTGTATTTTCCTGATAAGCTCTTCTTCCAGGTTATTTTGGATTAAAACAGACACAGAGAGCAGAATGGCACAGCTCAGGAAAGCACTGTAACTGTGTGCAGGGAGCACAGCTTGGAGGCTCCTACTTTTCACGCATACGAAATTTCATTCAAGGGAATCTACCTGTTGCACACATTTCTGGGCCATTTCTGCTGCTGAAGTGAATATCCATCACCTTGTGGGTACGAAAGTTTTCACAGCCATTGCAGTTTGTAACCAATGGATGTCTTCTTTTGATTAAAAAAAAAAAAAAGATACTTTGGGAGATGTACTCAGTGATATTCATGCAGATAATATGACCTAAGTGAATACTGTTGAACATGGTCTAGTAAGGAGACTTCTGGGGAGGTAATTTAATTATTCTGATTACCTACTTAAGTGACCTTCTTCAATAGCTGAATAATGAAAATTACTTGTCCACAAAATTATCTGAAATTTAACATTAACTTTGAGATTTTTCTGCTCAGACTTTGAAAAAGACACAAGCTTTATGTTTGGAAAGCCCAGGATTTCCTTGCAACCGAGAGTTTTTCATGTTTTTCTGTTTTGTTTGGTTGTTTTTTTAATATTTTTTTTTTATTTTCCTGTTAGTTGCACTGTAGATTAACACGGTGGTACATGGTAACTAAAAAGTTCACTAAAAGTAGAGGTACATTTTAAAATTAAGGTGTTTGTCCTTCATCTCATTATCAACTAGTACATGGTATAGGATTAATTCCCACAGTTTTTGAGATGTTTCACCACTTACTTTTGAGCATAGCTTTTGAGCATCAATTAGAATTGAGTAATTTTAAGATTTCTGTTCCAATTACTTGACATCCTAAAGAGACAGGAAACACTATCAGAGACTACTGTCATATTTTTTGTGCGGTACGATTTCATTCATTTCATTTGAAGTTAATTTTCATTAACTGTTTCTGAATGAAAAATGGGCAGTGTTTTAATTGGATTCACTTGAAACGCAGAACAAGAAAAAGCAACTGCAGAGAAACATACATAAACAGAAGCTCTCTGTTAATTACAATTAGAAAGAACAAAAGATTTAGCTTAAAGGTCATTCAAAGAACAAGTGCTAATGACTTGTTTTATTTTCTGCTTAAGCTTTGCTCCTGATTTTTAAGCAGCTGGAGTTATGTGAAACAAAAAACTTATGTCTGTAATTTGACCCACCGTGGCATCAGCAAACACCATAATATTGGAGAAGTTTGATGTTAAAGTAGTTGAAGCCCAAGACAGAATTACCTGTTGGATCCACATGTGTTTAAGAGCTGAAATACTGCAAGCTGGGAAAAGCTTCCATGACAGTGTTTGTTCACCTGTGTGATAAAACTCAAGAGTCATTATTCTGTCTAGAAGTGAAAGATTGCCCATTTGATAGAAGATATGGCTTTTTTTGAAGAAATCTTAAAAAAACAGAATTCATCTGCTTTCAGTTAAATAGGTGCATACATTTTTGAGGGCCGAGGTCTTATACAGTGAAGTTTAGCAAAGAATTAACATTCACTCATTTGAACTCTTTTCCCTAGTCTGTACTGCGGTTAGTTTACAAAGGCAGTGATGTGCCCTCTACATCGCTGAAATTATCTATCAAGTTATGCAGAATTTTTTAGGGGAAAAGGTGTTCTCATTTCAAGCTGGGCAATATTTCAGTGATCTTGTACATGTTGCTTTTTAGATTTTGTTACCCTCAGTATGAGCTTGCTAGGTTAGAAAGAGGATTTTCACCTCAATGTCAGACTGTTCTAGGCAGTAGGCAGGCCCTTCCACAGTAATTAAAATTAAAGCAATTAATGAGTGTCATTTATTAATTTTCATAATTGGGAAAATATTTATCTGCATTTTCATCCTTTAAAGACTCATTTGAAGGACTGTGAATTAAACCCTGTATTCTGGAAATGCAGAAATTTTTGAATTGTATAAACACTGGTTTTATCAGATTTCTTTTGATATGTGTATACTTTTATTATGGTTTACTGGTACATCTCCTACACAATACTTACTGCATCTAAACTCCACACTCCTCT
>JAHREE010000174.1:2094522-2289101 GCA_033628505.1 Tringa tobata | reverse complement strand
ACCAACGAAAAAATCCCTTGACCTGTGCTGTTTTTTTATTTTACTTAAAATAAAAATATTAGCTTTATATTGACTTCCTGTAAGAAAGGTTATTAGGAAGGGGTAAGATTCACAGTTCAAATTCTGATTCCTAAAAGAGCAGAGTCGAAATAGCTGTCTCAGAATTAGTGAACATATGGCAATGTGCTGGGAGAGTAGTAGAATTTGCAATGCCTGTTTCTTGTCAAAATAAGATATAGAACACAAATTCTAAGCTAATCTATTGTGGCAATCCTGTGACTTTTCCCCAGGGCAAGCCCCATAAGACCAAAGCCATTTCAGTAAGTCTGTAATTGGACAATTACCTTTTTCCAGCCCGTAAATGCTGACTCAAGGACTTGTCTCCCATTAATCTTTCATCTACTAAATGGCACGTGCATATTTATTTCATAACTGCCACTATACATACAGAAAAAAAAATATCTGTCAACCATTTCTTATGGTTAAAAATGTGGAACAGCCATAATTTGTTTCATTTTCTCAATGACCCAATGGATTAGTGCACTTAAAGACCTGGGTTCAAACTCTCTGTTTGAGTTGACAAGGAAAATGTGTCAGCCTCAACGTATTTCTTACCAGATGTTTGTAGAAGACAACAATCACTCACGTAATTCAGCATGATTGATTATCTCTGCACAGAAAAACATTTTTACGTCTAAAGCAACAAGATATAATTCTGATTCCAGTTAAAGCACAGTAAATACAGGGAGGGAGGTGGAAGGAAAAAAAAATAGAAAGACATTTTTTAATGCACATATACTTTGCTTCAATTAGTTTTTATTAGAAGGTCTCGGCTCTGCATTCAATTTTCTGACAAAATTCCCACAGAGAAAAGAAAGAATTTTACCTGGAGATGATTTGCTTGGGTTGCTCAGTAGTTTTTTGTGACTTGTGGTCAAAGTGAAGAAAGCACTATCATCATAATTGTTTCACCATTAAAATCTCAGTAACTAAATGTCCATGAGGTACAACTATGAAAAAACCACACCAGATAGGCATTTTGTGAGAATAGCCAAAAAAGGAAAGAAAGGAAAAAAAGAATAGATACAGAGGCATAAGTTCTAAACATAAAAAGTAATGTTCATTTTATTTTAAATAGCGTCTAGATTTTCTAGGTCAAACATGCAAAGGGCACTTCAACTAAATCACTCATTTTGTGGTCACAATCAATAGTGTTTAGAGTTTAACTGCATGATTTGTGCCTGCAATCAGGTATTTGGACATCTAGATACTCCTATTACTTGCACCTGTAATTGATTGCCAGTGCAAAATTAGAGGTTGCATTTAAAAATGTGGCCCACAATGAAAAACAGAAGGATGCCAAATACAGAAATATGTTCTCTGCTAAAGTGCCAAAGTAGTCTAAAATTATTATTGTTTGAGTATGACACCAGGCAAACAACATCTGCCAATCTCATAGTACAAGCAGATACAGTCCATTAAGTGGAAATGGTAAAACTAAAGAACATGGAAAGAATGAGATTAACCAAAATAATATTTTGTAAATAATAGTCAAAACAGTCTATTTTCACTCTTTACATACTTCGCAGTCTACTGCTTTACAGACGTGAAATAGTAGGGAGAGTTATGCTGTGTTAGGCATTATGCAAATAAAAAAATTAAAATATTGGGAAAGTTTAAAAAATTTAGATATCTAAAAATGTAGAAAAGTAATTTCTTGGAATTCATAAATCTATTATGTAACTTTCTCCCATTTGTAGTCTAAAAAACTTGGCCTATAATTCCCCCTTTACAGGAATTTATAACCTTATTTTCATTTTATTAAATTTTATTGTCAAGTATGCAGGGGTTGGATTTTTTTTTTTCATGTTTTGACATTGGAGTGGAGGTATTTTGAGAATAACATCAGCAAAGTGGAAATATTTTAATATAAATTTAAAAAAGCCTCAATTTTCAGTATCAGTATTTAATCAATAACTGGTTTGGATTCCTTTTTTCATAGTTACTTACTTTTCCCTGCCCACATCCAAATTTTCATAGTGAAAAACTGTATTGCTCTGCCAGTTGGCTTTTAGCAAATATCTTATTTAGTTAGTTTTAAATACACGCAAAGTTTACAAAAAATACATATATTAAGCTGTACAAGTCCTGTAAACATTCTATACAGACATATCATATAAGGATATTTATGGACAAGGTCAAATAAAAAACCAAAACAGCTATGTGTATGAAATTACATTGGGGTGGATGTAATGAAAAAACCATGAGAAAACAGAAAAATTAAGAAACTCTTTTCTATGTATTTTTTTTTTTTTATAACAAGATTGTTATGAAGTATTTAATTATGAAAAACTATGTAGTGGTTTTGTCTTTTTATATTCTAAGCCCTTCTTGTCATAGGGTAAATATGGTAAGAATTGGACAGCTAGACTAACTGAAGATGACAACAGGGGAAAGGACAAAGAAAAAAGTCTGTTGTAATTTAATTCTAAAAGGTACCATCATTTATTTTCAGTTGGCATTCAATTTTCAATACACTCATTTTAAAATGCATTACTGTTTAGTTTTGAATGTTATGGTAATTTGGGAATTGACTTAGCTTTTCTCAGAGTTACAGATATGGGGCATATTAATGAACATGAGTTTCAGATGACAAATGGTGCTTGAAGTTTCCATGTCTTTTAATTCATTTTTGATTAGAACATGGATGTTTCCTGAAATATAGATGGCATTTGCCAGCCAAAACGGTCATCTGATTTCAACATACGATGTGATGCTTCAGTGAAGTTTGAACTTTGGAGTGATTTAAAATTCATTGGTAATAGTGCTATAAAGGCCGTGTTCCCTGGCTCAGAATGCAATAAACTGCAGGATAGTATCTCCTTTGCAGCCACACTGAACCTTCACTCTATTTCATTTATGGCTGCAAATTCCAGCCGTGCTTCATCTTGCTTACATTGTCAGAAGCAGGTGCTGGCGCAGAAGGATTTTACCAAGGGAAGGAAAGTGAGTGGCATAAACTGAATTGTATTTGTTTAGAACACAATAGAAATATATTTATGCCTACCCATTAAAAAACTAACGCATGCAGATTAAAATGAATTCTAGAAAAGATAAATTCATTGTGTTATATATTTGCAAACTTGAGATTATGTTTATAATAACCAATCTGGATCAGTTAATGTGACATGATTGAAAACAAAACATTAAAAAATTTATTTTTCACATTCAATTTTTCTTCTTACTCATCTCAGAAAAGATGACAATTAAAGTATTTTCAAGATTCCCAATGCTTCCAAAGTGCATAAATAAACCAGAAGGTAGAGGGCCTTAATTGAACCCCCTCTATTTTCTTTTTTTTTTTTTTAAACGTACAAAAGCCAGGTTCCAGTCATATGCAAAAAGTGGAATTCATTGATTATATTATTTTTACATATTTTTTAAAAACACTGATGTTCATCAGTTGTCATTAAATATACCTGCTCCATTTTTCCACTCTGGATATACAAATTACCTTTTTACTTGGAGTGCCACATGATGTTTTTTGACTTCTCTGTGCTCAAATCTTCACATGAATCCTGTGTTTGCCTGTGCGTAATAATAAAAATACTCATCAGTCTGCACTAGAACTCTAACCCTACCAGGAAGAGGAAACTTCAAATGTGTGCATCAGGGAGTAGCAAGAGCAGGGCTGCTCCTTGAGAGTGAACAAGCCAGGAACCAAGGGTGGCTGCACCCAGGGCTGTGGCCTCAACAACAGGACACAGCCCCACATGGACTGAGCACAGCAGGCAGAGCCAGGTGCTAGTAATGGAGTCCATTATCTCCGCTGGGGATATCCCACCTGGAGTACAGGAAGTACATGGGCCTGTTGGAACGGGTCCAGATGAGAGCCATGAAGATTATCAGAGGCTGGAGCACCTCTGCTATGAGAACAGGCTGAGAGACGTGAGGTTTTTCAGCCTGGAGAAGAGAAGGCTCCAGGGAGACCTTATAGCAGCCTTCCAGTACCTGAAGGGGCTACAGGAGAGATAGGGAGGGACTTTTTATCAGGGCGTGGAGCCATAGGACAAAAGGTAATGATTTTAAACTGCAAGAGAAGAAATTCTTGCCTGTGAGGGTGGTGAGGGAATCAGGTCACCCCGAGAAGCTGTGGCTGCCCCATCCCTGGAGGGGTTCAAAGCCAGATTGGACAGGGCTTGGAGCAACCTGGTCTGGTGGGAGGTGTCCTTGCCCACTGGAACTCAGTGATCGTTAAGGTCCCTTCCAACCCAAACCATTCTATGATTCTATGATATAGCGTATATCCAAGGTGTCCAGGAAACAATCATCATCGGACACAAGGCCAAGGTCTATCCGTGATGCAGGGCCAGAGACAGGGCTGGATCCAAAGCAAAACTCAGGCAGCGACTCACCTTACTCCTCCTTGCACTCTTAAAATAGTGTATTCAGCTGACGGGCTACCAGATTAATATATTTTACTTAGTATGGCAAATTTGCTCCACTTATTTTTAACACTTTAAGTCTCTGTTACATCTATATTAATATTTGAAGATATCTTTATTTTCACATCTTTCTATGAAATTGTTCAACAGATATTACCATTTGGGAACATTCCCTTGAAGGCATAAACACAAGATGGTTCATAATCTGAAATCATTCACTGACAACTGGATAGGAGACTGTAGAATCTTCCAGTATTTCCTCATCAGTTATTTTACCCAATGACATCTCTGTACCGTTTGGAAATTGTTATGACTCTTTTATTCCTTAAGAAAATCTTTTAGAACATTGATTCTTTCTGAAGACTTGTTGATGGACAGGAATTAGTGGCAGCCTGAGATAAAAAAGACAGGAAGTATAGACATGCTGATTCCCAAGAAGACTGTGGATTCCTGCAGTGGCATTCTATTACCTTTGCTGTATATTTCATGTTTTCACTTGATTCAGCAGTGGTATCACATGAATATTTAATAATGTCTACAGCAGAGGTTTTTTTAACTTTTTAATCCTACTGATAGCTGTGCAATGAAACCTAAAACCAGCCTGGCAGTAGTTCAGTTTGTACTGAATCCCTGAATACTTGCCCAAAGACCACTGAAACCCAAAAGAAAAAGCTTTCTCGGGTGTTGGATGGTGCCTTTTAATATTCAAGCCTGTTAGTTGATGGCAGATGCAAGATGGCAAAGTCACTTGCAGGAAAGAAAACATTTCCACCCATCAATGTTTATGGAAAATTTCTCATTAACTGAAGTTGATAGTTTCATATGCACACTGAGCAGGAATAGGAAACTATATATTGTCTGTCCAAATAAAGTCTTTAGTATTATTGATTTGCTATGAAACAGACTCAGGTGAGTATGAAATTTGTTTAGGACTGCTGCATACACTGAAATTTAATTCACCTTAATCACTTGTAAATGCTCTGTTGACTCTGATTATTTTGAAGGAATTATTTATGTGAGTTTCCTATATTTGATACCACGAGAAGCAAATAAGGAAACTGAAAGTTCTTCACAATATGATGTACTGCACAGTGAGTGAGAAAAAGATGTTGAATAATTACACTGAACGTGTTTTAGTAGATGTCGTTAATTTTACTTTGCTTCGACTGAAGTCAACATATAGAATGTTTTATAGCATGGCACACTGTAAAATTTTATATGGTTGACATCTTTCTCTGTGTCAAAGCATCAAAGAACTACAGATTTCTGTGGTAAAGACTACTGCATGTGGTGAGGCTCTAGCAACACCTCTACTCAGTTGAGGTTTCTGTTCTGGAATACTGAGTTCAAGACCCTAAAGTTAAGTGGATGATTTTGCAGAAAGCATGAACACAACCCAAGTCTAAGATGGTCTCAGCCTGGTAGATGTCATCATTTATGCGTGACACAGAGGATCCTCACTACTCTGAGCACAGACCACAGCAGCTATAGATCATAGAATGGTTCAAGTTGGAAGGCACCTTAAAGATCATCCAGTTCCAATCCCCTGCCCTGGGCAGGGACACCTCTCACCAGACCAGGTTGCTCCAAGCCCTGGCCTTGAACCCCTCCAGGGATGGGGCAGCCACAGCTTCTCTGGGTGACCTGTTTGAGTACCTCACCACCCTCACAGGAAAGAACATCTTCCTAGTATCTAATCTAAATCCCCTCTCTTTCAGTTTAAAAACTTTACCCTTTGTCCTATGTCTCCACTCCCACATAAAGAGTCCTTATCCATAATACTTCACAACCACAGGTTGTGATCACAATTTTACCCACATGAATCTAACCTCTGTCAATTCTTTCCTAGAGCTGGGACACCAAAAACTGTCTCTCTCAGACTGCCTCCCTTCTCTTCATAGAAGATTGACTCAGCCATGAAAATACAAGCTATATATACTTTGGACAAATAGAGGCAAGAGGCTGTTCTCCAGCTTTCAAACCGAGCAGAAACAAGTTTCATTATATAAACAGAAAAGCAAGCTAGCTTTTCTTCAGAGGTGATCTGAGTAGTTTTACAGAGAATATGAGACAAATGTAGGGATATTTATTCTTCCTGTCATATCATAATTTCATTTGATGCCCCTTCCTTCTTTTATTGGGAATAATTACTCCCTGTGCCACCCACAATTTCCAACTACTATTATACTCCCCCCAGTCTGTCTGTTTTCCAGGTTAAACAGCCACAGACTATGCCACAGTTAAAGCAAATTCTGTGATAATCATTATTCTTACCTGTATCTTTTCTAATTGTACCACATCATTTCTGGCATTGAACAACCAGAATTTTACTGTATTAAAATGAAGGTGCACCGTGGATTCTTAAATTGCAAATATTTATGTCTTATTCCTTTCCTACCAACCGTAGGATTCAGATTGTTGGTTGTTGGGTATTTTTATCACTATTGAGATTTTATGTTTCCATAAAATTATCTATTATAACTCCAGATGCTATCTCCTGAATTGTAATAGCTTTTTCCTGAATAAGTTTCTAAATAAAAACCCACGATATTTTCAGGTACAACTATTTGTATATGTAAATCTTGCATGTTCAGTTATCCATTTGTTATATTTACAAATTACCTCATTTTGTTGCAATGTGGGTTTGTGAATACACAAATAGATATGATTAACTATATTGTGATCACAATTTTAAGGGATCTGATACTCATTGGCCTCTAAATCCTTTTAGACCACTGATATCCACTCTAAAACTATTGCCAGCATGATTGTAATGTTTTTTAATTTCAATTAAATTATATTCATATTCAGATTGAAACTCCTGCTAGAACAATCCAAAGGGCTTGCATTTGCACAGGGCAAATGTACTAGAATATGGAGAAAAAGACCTGTAAAATGTACTACTCATATGCCAGGTGACTTACACCCAGGTTTGCGGTCTTGTGTTGGCCGCGGACTCTTTAATACTTGCTGGATACTTGCCCTGCTATCCTGTATTTACTTCCCCTTTAAAATTAACAGGAGTTATAATTTAGAATCAAATTAAAATGAGTTGTAATTTAGGATTAAATTGGTGGGAGCGTCATGCCGATGAGAAACTACATAATAAAAGTCTACACAGTGACTAACTATATATCACAAAACCTCCACATAATAAAAAAAAATGGATTAATTAAATACTTTTTCGCTGCTTCAGGTAAGCAAAATGCTTCTAGAAGATTGAGTCCCTGCAGGATGCAAAACACTGTTGGTACAGGGGAAACAAAATATTTCTGTGAATTTTGTTTAAGTGTCCACAGTCCACAGAAAAGCCTCTAGAGCAGTGTAGCTGTCATGCAATAAGGAAACAAAATCTTAACCTTCCAACCCTGATTTCCCCATTCTCTCTAAATATTTGTTGAGAGAAGAAGAGAACCATGTCACAGCTCATTTTTTTTTCTTGATCTTGTAATGCCTTACTCATAAACAGGCTTTTTTCAATGTCTTAATTTCTGAAAATCAGATTTTATCATTGTCCAGTGTAACTATAGGTCCTATGTAAATGTGTTTTTCATTATTTTTCGAATAGTAACTGCAGACACCCCTCTACAATAGATGCACGTTTCAAAATCCTTTTCCTTCCCCTTTCCCCTTTCCTTCCTCTATTTCCTTCCCTTCCTCTTCTACAGCTGTCTGAAACCTATCTCCTGAGCTACCACCAGAACTCCAGTGCAACAGCAAAGCGTTGCATTCAATGTTCACAGCTGACAGAGAAAAAGATCTTATGAAAGAATACAAAACATCACTGGTATCAAAGCAAATACTTTCTTAATACAATAGCTGTGTAGTATAGAAAGAAGGATCTAGAAAAGGAAGATGTGAACAGTTTAACCTTTTCATAATATTTAATAATAAAATGTATATTTTAATTTTTTCCAACTCAAAAATTGGGCACATTACATCTGGAATTACTGTGAAAAGCAAGTTTAAGTTGTACGCTGAATGAAATTCAGCCTTGCAGTTTTATAGGAGTACAGATTGGCTTTTGATTTGCCCCAAGGCACTTCTGTTCTATCTCCCATGTAAAATCAGTTGCTGCTAATTCCTTGATTTGTACTACAGAGCCACCACTTTGGGTGATTAAAAATCTTTTATGTTGGAGTACTTACTATTTTTCATTAGGCAGTGTGTTAAAGGAAATAGGAGGCTGTCTTTGTTGGGGATAGAAGACCTGGGGGGAATGTTCTGAATTTCTGAGAAACCTTTAGATCTTTAGGGATGGCAGGAAGAGGAAGTTTTCATCTCTTTTGTTGTTGTGATGTGAAATTCTCTGAAGTTTTTCTTCCTGAAAACATATTTTCTAATGAAGCTCTTTTGAATTTGTCAAATGCAGTTCTTTAATAAAACAGATGCAATAACAAAGAAAGTTTAAACAAAATTCAGCAAGAATGATCAGTCACAGGTTTGCAAAGCAGGAAGAAAGAAGTTAAGGTTCTGAGGGATGCCCAAGAATTGAAGTTCAGCAATTAGAAGTGAGATTCTGTACAGGACTTCTTAGAGCAAGTTGTGTTTTGTGGTCAGTCCAGCTCAGGACTACTGCTGTTCATGCACAGGATTTTTTGGCACATAGAACAGGCAGTGCAGACATGGGGAGAAGATGC
Source organism: Tringa tobata (assembly GCA_033628505.1). Taxonomy (NCBI): domain Eukaryota; kingdom Metazoa; phylum Chordata; class Aves; order Charadriiformes; family Scolopacidae; genus Tringa; species Tringa tobata. The sequence continues at coordinate 2,280,016 of JAHREE010000174.1, read as the reverse complement.
TATAACCAGTAATGTGTCCAGTTCCAGGCCCTGCAGTTCAAGAAGGAAAGGGACCTACTAGAAAGAGTCCAGTGGAGGGCTACAAAGATGATGAGGGGACTGGAGCATCTCTCTTATGTGGAAAGCTTGAGAGACCTGGGTCTGTTCAGCCTGGAGAAGAGAAGACTGAGAGGGGACCTCATCAACACTTATCAATATCTGAAGGGTGGCTGTCAAGAAGATGGGGTCAGGCTCTTCTCAGTGGTGCCTGGTGACAGGACAAGGGGCAACAGGCATAAACTGGAACACAGGAAGTTCCAGCTGAACATGAGGAAAAACTTCTTCACTTTGAGGGTGCCAGAGCCCTGGAACAGGCTGCCCAGAGAGGGTGTGTAATCTCCTTTTCTGGAGATACTCCAAACCTGCCTGGATACATTCCTGTCCAGCCTGCTCTGGGTGACCCTGCAGGTCCTCTAACTACAATGTTCATCCACATAACAGAGGAGCAATTGAGATAATTTCTGTGCAATAGTATATAAGGAAAAATGAACCTAGCGATATCCTTCTTACAACTATCTCTGCTGACATAAATTCAAATACCTTCTAGTGTCACTCCTGGCTAAGAACAACCAGCTCACCAGCATGATGGTGGTGAACAGGGTGGTGCTGTATATTTGGCTGATAACAGCAGTAGGTTAATTCTCTTTCAGAGCATGGATCCTTTGGGGTTTTTTTCCATTTTTTTTTTCCATAAGTAGAACAAACTTAAACTTTCTGTCAATGATCATACATTTTTAGTTACTAGACCTGCGCCCAGTGTTCTTGCCACAAGGTTGGAGAGACTAACAAGAACCACTCTGCAAAAGATGCTTGTGAGAATCCAGAGATTTCTGTATCCTGTATTCTTTAGACTGGACTTTCTATCCTCAGGCTGCCTGCTGAGACCTGTTTGCAATCTTATCTGTTCTCTACCCTACAACAAAGACATATAAAAAACATGCCCTTTGGAAAGGGGAAAGCCTTCCTGAGTATAAATCATCAGAAAAAATATAGTTATGAACACTGTGGGAGTTGCCCCCTGCATGCACCTGACATGTGCTTCATGGGCTTCTAAGTTCTGCTTATCATTGATATAGTGCCTCATTCACCCGCTCTGCTGGAATATAAATAGGATCTCTAGGGTTGAAAGAAAAGGTTAATATGCAATGCATAAACAATACCAGAATCTCAGTTTACAGAAAATAACCAGTTCTGCTAGTTGGGTGGAACATAAATTGAATTTCTGAGAAAATGCCTGTTGTTTGCAGACAGAGATGATTTGTCAAGAACAGAAAGGGTTAAATCACAGTGCAAGGACTGAAAGCACTGCTCTTGGCAACAAATATTATGAGCAAAAGATGCCAAAATACAATACCTAAAAGGAAGATGAAAGTGAAAGAAACTACTTAAAAGATGATTCATTAAATATATCTAAGATTTTCTTTATGTTCTGTTATACTAATTTATTTTGAGCATGTAAAGAAAACTTTATTGAGATTTAAAGAAAACAGCTTCTCCCAACTGCTTTTTCTTGTTCAAGTACTGGTCAGACTAAGGTTCTAAACTTTTGTTGTTACTGCTATAAATGGGATAACTTTAGAGTTCTTCCAACTCTTTCACATTTTTGGGAATGGAAGCTGAAGTTTCACGAATAAAGCTGTAATGATAGGATGCTATAATCACTGTGAGTGAAACACAGGAAGAGAAGAGGTTGCTGCAAGCAATGAAGTGGAACTCTGGTTGAAATAACATCTTGTTTTCTCTAAAACGAACACTGGTTCCTTCAATGTAGCTCCTGAAATCAAAGCTCTAGAAGAATCCCAGGAGACCTTCAGACTCTAGCAGTCCAGTAAAACCCTTTATTGAGTCTCGACCAGCTGTTAGACTCAGCTTTCTTACAGCACTTCATGTTCTTCCATTCATATCTCCAGACATTTGGTGAGTAAAGTACTTTATGAAGAAAAAGTCACTTGTTTCCTACCGCACACCAGAAAAAAAGACACCCAACTGATCCAATCTAAAAGTTGGACTGAATAAAATACTTAAGCATCTAGATATTCATTACTTCATCATCTTTGATGACTTCACTTTCACCTGATAACCCCCAGAGAAGAATTCAAAATAGAGCTGAGCATGAAGGATCACTGTTCCATATGGAAAGATTTAACGGACTTTAGAATTATCCAGAAGAACAGAGTAGAGCTGTGTGACCAGAAGCACCCCAATATAATTGAAATCACTCCCATTTCTGAAGGTCATGCACCTAGAGCAGAGTTGAGAAAAGCCTTTTCACAAAGTAAAACCTGAATCTTTTACAAACGATCTATGTACCTACAAGCATTGGCTGTAAGACCTCAGGAGACCTGAGGAGGATCTCCTGAAGGAAATCCTGGTTTTAACTCATGTACTTATAGAATGATTAGACTTTTTTTTTAGAATGTAGGAGGTACTAGCTTTTGGTGTTTGCTTGATGCTTTAGAGAATATGAGTTATAGTGTGAAAGGGATAACAAGGAAGCATGTTACTACCTATGTTGACTGGTAATGATAGTCAGGACTCTAACTTTTGCACCAGCTCTTGAGGGTAAGTAAATGGGTAAGTGGACATTTATGAATAATTAAATTAGACATTCAGTGGATGACTGAATGTGGAGACCAAAGCTGCCAAACCAACATGTTAGGAAGGTATAAAACCCATGAAATTTCCTATTTTAAAACCCATGAAATTTCCTATTTTGTCTCTTCTCTTTCCATCCATCACTGCAGCCTCTGAGCACCAAAATTCCTACGGCTGCTGTTGTGTTGTTAGGGTTGTCTCCAACACCAACCACAGCTGAAGTTACCTCAGATCAAGAACAGGATTGGCAACAGGAAGGAAGCTAGACGAGATGTTTTGATTCAGCAGTTGTACCAAATTATCTTTATATTATGGGAGTAAAACTCCAAGCCTTGTAATACTATGCGCTTTCATGCATTGGCAAAATCCCCAGAGCCGTGATTCTGAAGTCACAGAGGTGTTACTGTGAGGGTGCACTCAAAATTATGTTTCTAATACACTTTGGTAGCTATTTTGTGAGGGCTCTGAAATCAGGTTAATAGAGGAGCTAGAGACACGTTGTCCAGATAAATGCTGAGGCTGATCCTGCTGTAATTATGAAGTTCTCTGTTAATAGTTAGTCATATTCAGAATCTGTCTGACTGTGCTGTGGGTAACAGAACATATTAAGATTTACCAAACAGTGACCTTGTGTTTTATATGGCTTTCCACAATTTACCAGCTTCAGGACAATCAATAGCAGTACTAAATAAACAAACAAACAAACAAAAAAACCCCCAAACTGGAGGAGCATTCCCAGAGGTGCAAGCTATATCCACTAGATTTTAATTAATTGAAGAGCTGTGTTTAAAGATAGAGGCTATTTGTCTCTTTTGCACAGGTGACTTAAAAATGGTCAATTTCTTTTCCATTTTTGAGAAGATTCCTGATTTCGTGACAAAGTTTCACTGAGTTCATTAAAGAAGGTTCTTGACCTGATTGGCACAGCACATAGTCTGAGACAAGTTAACAGAAGAATTGAAGTAAATGATTTTATTTTTTTTTCTTACACTGACGCTTATTTCAGCTTTGATTGGTAGTGACATTTTGCTTTTAAAAGAGAAATAAGAAAAGTCAAGATGATATTCCTTTTGTTTTTATACAGAAAAAAAATGTAGTTTTTTTCCCCTTTATTAACAGTCTAGCTATTTTTTAAGGTACACAAGATCACAGTTTATAACCTCAAAAAGTAAGTGTGGCTAATAGGTGATAGGGAACAGAGCACTATTAAAAGGATTAAAGATCAAGCTTGGTGAAAGGAAATAAGAAGAGGTAAAAGGACTATTTGGAGGATGATAAGACTTGGGAGAAAGGTTGCTTTTTTGTGGTTACCCTGAGCTAAGTAGGTAGGAAAATCACTTTAACTGACTTTTCATTAGTTGCTAAAATATATGTTGAAATTTTTTGCAGATGGACAGGAAGGCTAGTGATTGCTATGTAATTCCTTGGCCGTCTTTAGATGTTTTCCAGTACGCACAATTATTTCAGCAGTTTCTATATATTATTTGATCAAAAGAGAGTTCTTAGGGGAGGAAAGAGTCCTCTTAAGGGAAGCACATTTTAGGCTGAAATTAAAAAGGAAAGGAGACCAATTCAAAATTGTAATTGATATTTTAGTTAACTATCTGGTTTACACTCACAAATAACTATCTTGAATCTTAGGTTCTTCACTCAGTTGCAAACTCAGCTCATTGCAGGGCTTCAGATGGCTTGTTTAACACGCAGGATGACCAACTGGCCGTTATAGAAAAGTCTACAGCCTGACTGGAGCATCTCCCTTATGAGGAGAGGCTGAGAGAGCTGGGACTCTTTAGTCTAGAGAAGAGAAGGCTGAGGGGAGACCTTATTAATGCCTATAAGTATGTCAAGGGCGGACTGAAGGAGGAGGGAACCAGACTCTTTTCAGTAGTTGCCAGTGAGAGGACAAGGGGTAATGAGCACAAGTTGGAACATAAGACGTTCCACTTGAATATGAGGAGGAACTTTTTCACAGTGAGGGTGACGGAGCCCTGGAACAGGCTGCCCAGGGAGGTCGTGAGATTTTCAAGACCCGCCTGGATGCCGTCCTGAGTAGCATGATCTGACATGCTCTGGGTGGTCCTGCTTTGGCAGGAGAGTTGGACTAGATGATCTCTGTGGTCCCTTCCAACTCTAAATTCAGTGAATATAAATGTGATGGCAAAACAGAAGTCTCACACTTGCTGGCTTGAGTCAAACCCCAGTGATTCTGTTTTGGAGACTGAATATACATTCATCCCATCTTAAAAACAAGAAGTTCTCTAACACTAGAAATATGCCAGCAGTCTGGCACATGTAATCCTCTTTATCTACATGAAAATTCTTTCTTATATGCTTTAGCAGATGAAATGTTTAGTAGCGTTGACCCAAAGAAAATTGTAGTTGTTACTAACATGCAGGCAAGATATATTCACTCAAACTTCATTAAAGTTTCCAATTTTATCCTGAAGGAAAATAATAAACGTGGCTTAAGTCAATTAAATAGATCACTGGTATGACATGATTTTAATATTTAACAGGATCTCAGATGTCTCAAGAAGAAAGAGACTCAATGCATGTGTAGAAAAGTTTCAGGATCAAGGCTCAGATTTATTAGTCATCCTTCAATACCTTGAGACCAATTCAATTTGTCAGAGCTGGATATCATTGCCGTTTTCTACAGAATCCCAGGTTTTAAATCAAGGCCAACGTAGCATCTAACCTTGGAGTGAAAAAGAATTTATAGTATTGCTGGAAGGGCCATGTCTCAAAGGGATTTAAATCTTTTGAATAATCCATTCTGATTTTTTTTTCCCCTAGAGGTGTGAAAGAGGACAGCTGCTACTATGTTTAACAGAGTAAGTAATAAAATCACATGTTCAGCAAGAGCGATCCATGCAGCAGAAATAATATGTGTATCTTCAGAATTTATCTAACATTAGGATTTTACAGTAGGAGAATCCTGCGTGGTCTTCTAATCTGTTTTATGTGGCTTTGAGAGATTTTAGATTGTTTTTCTTGTGCATGGATGCTTTAGGAAGAATACTATCAATTTTATATGAAACATGTTAGTGCGGGTATTACACCACATCACATTATGCCATACTAGATGTTTATGGAATACGTATATATGTGTGGATATGTGCATGCGTGCATACACTTCATACACACATGCATCTTTCAGGATTGTACAAATTCCTACTATAAGAGTTGTGTTTCAGCGGCTTATGCTTCTGCCAAAATGCAACCAATGAAGCTGAAATTTGTCATGCCAAGTATGTGCCTTAGGCTGATATGTTTAAGTTTAGTAAAAATGGTTAAACCTTATCTGACAACTAAGGAAAATAACTAGTATATAGTTTTCCTTATATGGCAAAAACTAAAAAAGAGCAGCTGTAGGCTTTGTATTCTGTGGTTCTCTGTTTTCACAAGCAAAACATTATATCGCTACATGTACTTAGGGTGTGGGAACTTCCTTAACATTCTACATGCAAAATAGCAATCCTGCCCCTTCAAGAGTAACTGACAGTTAATCACAAAAATTAGTTCATTAAACTTTTCTTATAACCTTTGATAAAAGAATTCCAGAATGAAAGTACTATCCTCTGAGCTGAACTATAAAGCAAAACACTGAAGATGATACTTTACATGTAGAATATACATACTAAACAGGCTGACTTCAGAGAAGAAGTGGTTAGGATTTAACCTGAAATATTGACATTTTTTATTCATTTCACTATTTGTTCATTCAATGAAGTCATCCAAAGAGTTCCATTCAGTGATATCAATAACTCTGAGATTAAACCTTGCCATGACATTTGTGGAATATTAGCAATAAAGCTAAGGACTGCATAATCAGAAAAAAATAATTTGAAATAAAAATTGTTTCGTTGTTGGGTTGGGTTCTTTTGCTGCTCATACTGGCAGTTGAACAGTTGGAATAGGTGTATGTACTTAATTGATCTCTTTTCTTTTTTTTTTTTTTTCAAAAATTAGAGTTTCTGAGGTCTAGACAGAACTAAATACCATTTAAGCAAATTGCATTAATGATGTTAGTGATCTAAAATAAGCAATGTTAATATTTAAAAGTATACCTACTTTGAGCTTAAGTAAATACAGTACTGTTAGCTATATCCTACAAACTTATTTTTTACATGATTATAGGATTCCCCCAAATAAGACTTCCCCAAATTAGATTTCTAATAAAAATGAAATATTATTTTGCAGGCAAAAGCAAAAATCAGCAATTGAAAAAATCAGAAAAATCTAATAGAAGCACTAGAGTTTTTTATGAATGTACACAAAAAAAAGAGAGAAACAGAAATGCTACGAATGTCAAAAGAGAGAGATGCTTAGAAATTTCCTTTGCAGACCTTATTGCTCTCCACAACTACAAGGAAGGTTGTAGCCAGGTGGGGGTCAGTCTCTTCTCCCAAGTAACAGATGACAGAACAAGAAGAAACATCCTCAAGGAGATTTAGATTGGATATTAGGAAAAATTTCTACACTGAAAAAGTTATCAGGCATTGGAACAGGCTTCACGGGAAAGTGGTGGAGTCACCATCCCTGGAGGTATTTAAAAGACTGGTAGACATAGTGCTTAGACACATGGTTTAGTGATGGTTTTTGTCAATGTTATGTTGATGGTTGGGCTCAATGACCTGAAAGGTTCCTTCCAACCCAGGCAATTCCATGATTCTATGATAATTCTATCATTAAATTCATCTTGGATCACACAAAAAAATGTAAACAAAAACCATCCAGATCCTCCAAGGATCAAAAAATGGAAAGCAGGAATCATTCTGAAGGCTGCGGAGTTCATTTCTGCTGTTCCCACGCTTACTTTGGTATGTAAAAAGCAGGTCATACCCATCCCCAGCTTCCCAGGCAGCACAGTGATGATGCTATTGAAATCTAAATAGACTTAAAACTATCCTGAAGTCCATCATTCCTTTGGAGTCAAACAGACACTAAGTAGAGTTCCCACATTTCAAATCGTTTTCATTTCATAATTTATTTCTCTATAACGTGTGGTGGAATCTACATTTATTGAATTGAAAAGCACTACTGCATGGATAGCAACAGCTGAAATGCCATACCAAATTGAACAGAACAGTGATGAAGTCTCAGACATTAAACAGTGAACAGAGGCAGGCACCAAAGGCAGTCAATGTTCTCAATTTCCAAATGTGTTAAGAGCAGCATGAGATAACACTTAGAGCAAAACAAGAGTGCTTCACAGCATCGGGGGTGCTGATTGGCTGGTGATTTGTAAGGTTGAATTGCACGGCAATCTAAATGCATTTTGATTGTAACACAACTTCAAAATTGCTAAGATTTTAAACACTACTGATTATTCCAAATTATTAAATGAGACGGAAGCAAATTACCTATGAAGCCAAAATAAGCCTTGATGATTTATATTAGTGGTAACAAAAACATGTTGATATTAGTAAGACTGAGGAATGAATAAGTACTTTGCTTCTGGGACTGAAACTCGTGACAATGTGCAGTAGGCGTAGAAGCAGTATTCATGACTTTTGGAATATATATACATATATATTATATATATATGTATATATATTCCAAAAGTCATGAATATATTATATATATGTGTATGTATACATAGATACGTATTATATATACATATATGTATATATTACTATTTATATATTACTCTCTTCCCATCCTGAAGTTTTCTAACCTTGAGTAGCTTTTATGTTAAAATATATAATTAAATGTAAAATAATATAACATAATACAGTAAAAGTAGATGGAGACTAAGAAAACATGTTTATTCTTCTGGAAAAACACCTTTCCTCAAAAATATTTCTGGGCAGGGATAGGAGGTATTTTACAAAGTTTAAATTGCTTTGCTGCTATCTAAGTATCTGAAGTACCATTTAGAAGTTCTCATATTTTTCCAACAAAGATTGTAGAAGGTGTCTATCACAGATAAATTAAAGAACAATTCAAGTTGCATTTTCTGAGATACTGGAAAAATTAAAATAGCTCTGCTACTGAAGTGGCAAAATATATTAAGAACTTGCATTAGCCATAAACCTAATGGACACCTTTATAGATGGAAATATTTTCCTTCGTTTCTTCAGTAAGAGAGGATGATAATATCTTGGACAATATCAAAGTTAAAAACAGATATACGTATATACCTATGTATAAAATACTTTCTTTTCCAAGCTTAATGTAGCATAAATGATGCAAAACTAAAAAAATGCATGACTGTATGCATACGTGTTTGTACCATGTAGCACTTCAAAATGAATTCTTGGGAGGCAGAACTCTTCACATTCAGCTACTCCACGCTTGAATGATGACATTTAATCTGGGAATCTTTCCAACTTTAGTGAACATTTCTTCAAGCAGACTTTTCTTGGTTTTGCTTTAAAATGATGGGATCCTTTCCATTCTTCACCGAGCTGTGTTATCAAATATACTTTATTAGGGAGAGTATGGAACCAAGTCATTTCAAAGTATCTGGAACACAATCTTCCTAATAACATGAAGTAACACATATACAATAACTTGCATGGTGCTTTTAACTGCATAACAAAGATGTTAATAGCAGTTCCTCTTATTATCATATGTGGGGACTTAACTTTGTGAATTGGGGCCTTTTTTTGTATGTTAAAAACCTACAGACTGAAGCTTTATGTCAAAATTATACAACGCCTGGATATTTGTGTTGCAGGATGCAATTTATTGATTTTACAACTGAATTATTCAAGTCATTCATTGGTAGTGGAATTATGCATCCTCAAAGAAGCAATATGAAATTCTGAAAGAAAAGTGTCAGGTATTCAAAATGGAGTTGTTCAGTGAAATGATAATCTTATGTGCATGTAAAAAAATCAGTACTGTCTCAAATATGAAATAACAAATTATTGATAAACATAAGACACAATTCACAGCTTCGAACAAAGATTACATTTAATCAATAGCAACATTTTATTTTCAAAACTTCCACACATTTGTAAATCCAAATGAAACATGGAAACATGGAAAATGATACCTAAAGATAATGTAATCCATATAATCTATATTAAAAAAAATTAAAAAGATGGTTTATATGTTCTTTGAAATATTTAGGTTCATGCTCCTTTCAAATATCAAGGATGCAGTTGTATTCTGATGCTCAAGAATTTTCACGCATATGACAACTTTATTGACAGTATTCAGAGCAGATAGACACCTAAGTCCCAGTCCACTGAGATGAGAATTTAGCCTTTGGCTTAAAGCACTCAGTTTCCATCACAAATCTTTTGATCTACCCATATCAAATTGAACAGTGCTGTAGTTGAAAGTCTTATGCAGTGTGAAATAGGGAATTTGCAGACATGGATGGCCTGAGTTCAAAACTACTTCAACTATTTTGTAATAAGAAAGTGTCCAGGACATATCTTCCAGTAACTAGACAATTGAGGAAGCTGAATTTTGTATTGAAACTTCATGATTTAAACCAGTCTCTCATTGTTTCGATCTGTAGTATAAGTTATCACTAAAGGAGTTTGACTGCCACCAAAGCACAGATAAAGAGAATCTCAGCGTTCCACAGTTTTGAGCAGACTTTCCTTGTTTTGCTCTGATCAGCTGTTTACTACAACTTCTTTCTTTTTCCCAAAGTACAACTTGCTTTATTTCACTACCTTTTCCATTGCACTGTTTTTCCTTCCATGTCCTTCCCCTCCCATTTGTTTGCAAACTGCTCATCCTTTCCCATTAACATAACACCAAAAGGTAATGAACAGCTCTCATACAGTCTATCTCTTCGATATTATTCTCAAAGTTTCAGTTCATGTGTGGTTGAATTCACTTTATTATTATTATCTTAAAAGTAATGATCTATAACATGTTCGGATGGAAGAAACAAAAATAAAAAAGATTTCAGAATTCCGTTGCAGCCTCTTCTCATGGGTCAAACACTGGAACAGGCTTCCTAGAGAGGTGGCTGATGCCCTGTCAGTGTTTAAAAGGCATTTGGACAAAGCCTTTAATAACATGCTTTAGCTTTAGGTCAACCCTGACATGGTCAGGCAGTTGGACTAGATGATCACCGCAGGTCCCTTCCAACTGAAAAGATTCTGTTCTGTTCTAGTTTATGAATTCAGTGGATGCTGAGAGATCTCAAGAATCAGGCAGGCAAGACCTTATCTCCTGGACCAGGTGTAATTTCTGGTTTATAAACTCGCAGTCGACCAGAGGCCGCAAGAGCAAGGCAAAGGCAAAAATTCTGTAGGGATTGCTTTGATCCAGCTATGAGCATTTCTCTCAGCTGCTGGGTAAAGTCTTGCCACAGAAGAGGACTCTGAAATCTCTTGTAGGTAGAGAGCTGCCATTCACAGATCCTACTGAATGCCCGGAAAGAGCATTCTGCTGCAGAGATGCTGCTGCTGACAGAAGTGATCTAAAATGACCGTTGCAGATTTTTAAGGTTGGGAAGACGTAACAGTAGCTGTATCTCTGCAGCACAGCAGTTACTCAACAAGGTGAGGTGTTGCTTGCCAAACTGGTAAGATCAAACACCTCCCCTCTTCTCTCCTAGAGACAGAATTACCCACTTAGAATGCTTGCTCCCTCTCACTACAAACAGGCCTGCAGAATAATGCCTAAAACTGTGATAGTTTTGTCTCCTGAACTACCTGAAGAAACAGCATTGCTTTCTTTTTCCAAAAAAAATTTATTTATAATTAAAGAAAAGACAGTTATTCAGAGAAAGAAAATGATTTCTGAATGTTCATGTTATATATTAGACAGAATTTTTTGTGATAGAAAAAATGTTTTGTGAGTGGCATTTCATTTCAAGGATTATCTATCTGTTCAAACAGATCTGTTTGCCTATGAGGGGAGAAAAAGAACCCACAATTTGACATACAAGATAAGAAAGCATCTTGCTGTTGGCAGTAACCAATAGTTGATGTTTAAGAGAAAGGCAAAAGTCCCAGTGAATGCCTCCAGCCAAGCATTAAATGCTGAAGAGTGGGCTAAAAGGTGGAAGGAAATGTGTCTCCTGACCTTTGCAGAAGTCAGCACACAACTCAACATAGGGCAACATGAGAAATGCAGTATCAGTCACTACTATTAATAATGTGAACGCTTGATTTTTCAATCTGACAGTTAAAATGAAACTTAAAAAAAGATATTTTTTTTGCTCAAATAATATTTTTTTTCCAGTATTGTTACACTTTCTTTGAAAAAGAAAAGATTTCTAAAGGATATTTCATTAGAGCAATATAAAATATATATTTTATAATAATAGCTGAAATGAAAAACTCCATCTTTTATGAAAATATCCACATCCTTTTTCACTATTAGAAATCATAAATGTGCATCACTTCTTGGAAGCTACAGCAACTTTGACATTTCTCCAAACGGATTTGTCCAGTGTACTTTATGAAATAGAGACTTTGTTGTTTACTGAAAAATTAACTCAAGGTAGTATTACATGTTTGAAAAGAGAGAACTAGATAAAATAAGAGATTTCCTAGAGCTCGGCATTATTCATTCAAAGAAACTCTTCTTTCCTTTAAAGTGCCTCATGTTTCTCCCATAGTCTCTCTCCAATCAGGGAAATAAAGTTATTGTAACTTTCAGGAGAGAAAAGTCTATTCAATTTTGAAAAACAGCACTTTATTCCTTTAGAATCCAACTCAAAGTGAACATATGATGTTTCTGTTGAAGTCTCCTATTCCTTACAATAGCACCAAAGGCTCACAAAATACTTTTAAGAAATGTAGGTGTCTTCCCAAAGTGAAAAGGTAATAAATGGAAAAACTAAAGGAATTGGTCACAGGGGAAAAAAAAACAAAAAAAAAAAAAAAAGAAAAAGAGAGATTGAAAGGCTTATCAGGTAGTAGAAATAGACTTATAAAGGTGACCTTGAAAATTAAACAGATAGATTCTTTAAATGTGTCTGTGTGCCCAGATATATGCTACCATGATCTATTTTTTCCCCTCTTTGGAGATTTTGAGAAAATGGTTTAATATTGTGAAAGTTAAAACTCAAAGCCACTTAAAAATGGCTTTATTGTAGAAGTCTGAAAAAGCTTTTATAACTTTTTTCAACACAACACAATATGATTGAAAAATCACTTTCATTCAGCACATCAAATGTAGATTTTGTGGGAGAGGGAGAGGGAGAGAAGACACACACACACAGAAAAAAAAAGTTTGATAATATTTACATATTTAGTACCAAATTCTCATTAGTTGCCAATGAACTACTAGGAGTACAAGCACATCTAAAAAAAATATAACTTTTAACCATGATAGGGTGCAATAAGGAAAACAACCTCATCAGAATTTCTGTTAAAACAGAAATGTAAATTATATTCTAGGACAAATTGTGATGCTCCTTACAAAAAAAAATGAAATAAATAAAAAATCCTCATACTCAGAAACATTAAAACAATTTAAGGAATATAGCTGGTACTCAGAACTGTTACCTTGACACAGTCTTGATATGAAATACCATAAGCTGCCCATATGGATTCTATCTAAAATTTATAAGCCCTTTTTCTGTAAAACTGTGTTTCTTAGAAGAAACTCTTTCTGAATTCCCATAATGTTTTTTGGTAGCTTCATTTGACATCTCTACTAAATCTTTTTCTTTCTGTGAAATCAATGAAACACGCAAGAGTAGATGATTCTTGATACTCTACTATGTGTCCTGATTTTTCAGTTTAGATAGAGGAATCATATTCTTGCAAATTGTTGTGTATGTCTCTGTTGTCTCAATTTGAACTTAGAATTTAAGTGCTATGGATCGGGGACTCATTTGGTGCTAGTACTGCTGATAACATTTAAGTTTCATGACCACCATTCCTATGTAGGATGTAAAATAACAATAAAGCCATTTGCTGTGTGCACAGTGTATAGACTTTGTCTTTTAACTAAAGACTTTTGTCAGAAAAGATTGCTATTAATTCTGAAAATAAGACTCCTTCTGCAAACACCTTTATTTTTTAAAAAAATTTTTCTTTCAAATTCTTCACTTAGTGAATTTTTCACAAAAAACTGTGGCTTGCTAAGATTTAGTTTAATAATTTAAAATCAGGTTTCCACAAAACTGTGAGACGATTCTGCAAATACACTTACTAAATTACATTTATGAACAAAACTCTTTAAAATTTCTTCAATTAATTTCTTTTGTCCTTGAGATAGGAGCGTAAATTTTGCAGAAACATAAAAGATATGTGGGGAAAAAGAAAAATAATGAATTACCTGAAAATTGTTTTCCAGGTAGCATAATGAAGAAGTTATCTGTCTTGGATTTAAGTGGTTTGTTATGCTAACACAGGAAGATAGGGAATTTTTTCTTCTTCAGTATTCAGACTGTGGGATTTAGGACAATTAAAAAATTCTTGTGACAATTTATGTCCCTACAGCAGCCATCCACAATTTTAGCAATTCCACAGAACAATTAGCCAAAGAGAACTTGTGTCCATAGTGCAATGTGCCTCTGTGCAGGGTCTGGCATCATAATGCAAACCCAGTTTAATTCTATTTTTAAACCAAGACACCTACTGATGTGTAGGCGGGTGTTCCCTTCTGACAGCTTTGCTGTGGAAATAGAAACCTCAAAGAGAGAAACAAGGGAAGCAGCTGGGATGATACTGGTTTTACTTCAACAGGGCCCACCAGAGTTCATCTGTCAGTGCTGTTAGTTCCCCTAGTAGAGATCAAAAGAAGCAATTAGAATTATTTCCAGCAGATTTCTCTTTTCAGATACTATTTCTAATGGGAATTCTGAAGCCACACTTTAAATACCTTTCATCTTCTTTTCACATTTAAAAGATTAAGTGTTGTGCAACTTATCTGAAAATCAAGATCTTTTGTGTCTTCAGAGAAAATCCCCGACCCAAATTAAGACATATATTGTAAGAAACATGCTTGCTAAATAGGAAAAGATACAACATGGGTATGTGTCCCTATGGGGGCACCAAAAAGTAAATGTTTTCACAGCATATTTATTTTTTTCATTCACCAGAACTCCAGGCCCATATATTTCTTTTTCAATCTGACCTAACTCTTAGTAAAGTGAAGAAACATTTTACTTTTCCTGTACTTTACTGTTTTTTTTTTTCTTCAGTGAATCACATGGTTTTTGCTAACAATATTGTCAAAGATTCCTTGGATCACACTACAGTACATTTTGATGTTCCACACATCAGGCTGCTTCAGCTTACAGCATCTGATGTTGCAAGAGATATAAAACATGACAAGACCAATGAAACTTGATAAAATGTCACAATCCAAAGCACTGCTCTGAAACCTGGAAACACCTTTTCTTCATTATTTTGCAATATTTTGTTGTTTGTACATTCTCACTGTAACACAGTTTTTTAAATTTGAAAGGGTGGCATTAAAGTTAACATTGAGGGAAACACTGGTGCATTTTAAGGGAAAAAAGTCCCAAATGCTGCTAGCAATGATACTAAGAAATCAGGACTATATGTGCAAAATGTAGGCAAGAAACAGAGGTGGAACCATGAAGTAATGTGTAAACATCATCCGCCGTGGTTTTGAAATAATTAATAGACAAAAATACTACTTAAGCAGCTGTTAATCTCACTGGAAAACCAAGTCATAAATGTTACTGGCCTCTGCAAAAACTGGACAGCACCCTTATGTGTGTGTGTGCATGCATAGTTATAAATATACACTACAAGTAAATATTCTAAGTGCTTAGATCTATATGGTTAAACAAAAAAAAAAAATTAAATCAAACCAGGAGAAAAGGAAAAAAGGGTGTGGAACAAGCAAGAGTATCAGGATTCATCAGACATACATTATTATGACCCGTGAAACACAAAACTTGTTTCTGTTTGGAGATAATTAGTAGGAATTGTGCATGTAACCATGGCTGACAGAATTCACTAGTGATCGTACTTCAAAACACTTAGAAAGGAAACTAAAAATGTGTATAACACAGATTATACTGAGTTTTCCGGTATTCAAAAGATGACTAGTGTTTATTTCCCACCAGTACAAAACTATGGGGATAAACTGAATCACAAAAAATACAGCAGTAATGACAATGAATGCAAGATGTCATTCTGAAGAGTAGTCTTTATGGGATGGAAGTGCATACTAACAATTCAGTGCATAATTTAAAAAATAGTCTTGGTGAACCTATGAGTTTATAAATATTTCCTTTTCTCCAGTGGAATCTACCTAATCTTAGCAGATGCAAACCTGGCTTAAAATATCATTATCTGCAGCAATATTGCATTGTCTCTCTCCTATTTACAACACATTTATTGCTTCGATTGAAACATGCCAGAAAAAAACCCAAACAAACCGAAACCCATAAAACTCAAAAAAAAACCGCAATGACTATAATTTCAGCTGCTCTAAGCTGCTTCTTCCAGAGAGACAATGAGGGAAATTGTAGATTTAAGTCATTCAGTGAATAGTTCAAGTAGAGTCAGATAACACACTAATGGGTGTGTCGTAACATACTGAGCAGAAAAAGAAAGAATAGAATAAAAGAAAAATATTCAGATGTCATGAACACATAGCTGTCTATTCATTTGTATTTATGTAAATACTAAGTTGGCTGACAGTTACAACCATTATTGTGTTGTGGGTGAAAAATTAAACTTAAATAAATAATTCTAAAATCAACTATGCTGAACTTGTAATATAGTTTCTCTGTAATTTCTTACCCAGAGTTACATTAAATATTTTATGCTTCATCATCAATCTACTTTTCAACATCTACAAAATTCCAGTGCATTTAATTATATTAATTTTATTGGAAAACTGTTGAAATGAAAGAGGCATTTTAATAATGCTTTGCATATTGTTTTCAGAACTGTAATCACGAAAGTGAAAATAATTTGAAATCCAATATTACTCGTTCATACTTTGGTTTTTTTGCTCTTGTTTTTAAGTCATTTAAAGTATTAAAATTTTACTTAGGAATTTAATTACAATGTAATTTTATGCTCATGGTAATAGCACACTGTATGTAACCTGATTTCCTTAACACTTCAAAAATAGAATGGTTCATGTTTCTATTAGCCATAATGTTTTTGTTACAGAATCTCTGCATATTTATTTTGTAAGGTTTTTTTGATGTTGCTCAGACATTGCTTTTTAAATTACATCTGTTGACACTAGCAAGAATTATATTAAGAGAGAATTAGATCTTTATTGTATTAATGCCTGATCTTGCTACCTCTGAGTCTTGGTACTGAATTAATTGGAACTTTAATGAGACCTTTACAATAAATTCTGAAAAACACCTTTTGATCTCCAGTAGCAAAACTTTATTCTGCTTTACAAAAACTCTGAAGATCTCATGTGATACCAAACTGACGTAATGTTCTTGCTGACGATGGACACAGATATAGGTTGGATTCATATTCAGTAATCCAACTTTTTGCATTCCTATTCTAACAAGAAACAATTATATGGTAGAGAAGCCCTTTGTAGGCAAAAAAAAATTAGCTTTTCTTGACTTTGTAGGCAAGAAAATTAGACTGAAGTACGAAAAGGCAGAAAGCTGTGCTATTTGAGTTTTTCACCAGATATTCATACTGGGATATACATGAGATAATACTATTAGCTTCAAATGGAAAGTAGTATACACTTTATTGTATTTTTCAGACTCAATTAGAGTACTTAGGTGAAGGGCATCCTTGAACAGATAAATAAAAAAGGGACAAGAAACAAGCCTCAGCCCCAAGGTCAAGTGACACACATTAATTAGGACAAGTTTCCTCTAAAACAGACTGCCCTTATTTGCACTACAATATTCTTGGTTCTAAGTCTCCTTTGGCCCTGGAACAGAAGATACCACTACTAATTTTTATCAGTTTAAAGTGCATAAGACAACATTGTATTTTACCAAAATGGTGACTTTGCTCCTGTGAGGTGGAAATATATGTTTTATGTCCAGGGAAATTGTATACGTTTTTATATGAGTGTTAGGTGTGAAAAGTCTGCTGGGATGGCACTGATAAACTGTAGGCTTGAGATAACAGAGTAAACCTTCTGTAGCCCCATTCCTGTTGCCTTTTGGTAGAAGAATCCCCAGTAAACTGTTCCAATGATTCTGTCCTGGCTCTGCCTTTGAAAGGGCTCATTGTAAGTGTCCAAACCAGATTAGTGTGGGCTAATAATTGAGTTGTGTGCTGAGGGCAGAGTATTCTTTCCTAAACCCTCACAGGCTGGAGATCTTCCTGCTCTCACTCTTCCTCATGTGGCTGCAATGTATAACTTTTCCAGGAGGCTAGGGAGCGTCCTTGGAGTGACCACATGTCACTGTTTTTTCCTGCATTAGGATGTTTCCACAATATAATTTACCTGCTGGCCAGTTGCGTGCAGATCATTGCATAAATCAGTTTTACACTCCTCTCTGCTCTGGTTCCAGTGACAGGAGTTGAAAGCTATTATTACCTACCAGCAACGCACTTCCATTTTCTGTGATTTCTGAGATGTTTAATTTTATGTTTTGTTCCATTTCAGAAAATGTGTTTCTCGAATCCCACTTTTTCATTTGTCGTTATTATGAAGCTAGTTTAAAAAAAAAAAAAGTAATAAAATGCACACCCATTTGTTTCTGTGAAGGCTGATCATGACACTTGCTACCTGCTATAAATAAGCTTCTGTGAGAACCCCAGAAGTACTGTCACAAGGATGCTGTCATAGTTTATTCGCTAATCAGCAAAAAATTGAAGTCTTGATTGGCTTTATTTGTTGGTTGATTGAAACAGCGAGATAGGAAGTACTGGACAGATTAATTAATTTGTGCTGGAGTATCCAAACTTAATCTAACGGATGCTGTCACTTTGATTGATGGCTGTGTAAAAGCAGGTGCTTTGAAAGAAACCTCATGAATTGTCATTTTTGTAGCATATTAGTACTAAGTTCTTGCTGTTTAACTGCTGCCATGATGGTTCACAGTATAAATATCAATGTCAGCATCAAGCAACAACTACCTGAATGTTTATGAAGCAGGGGTTAATTAGCTTAGTAGGGTATTTAGAATAAGCAACTGAACAAGATGTATATATTTGTATATATAATTTAAAATGCTTCAGGTGAATGATAAAGACTTTTTTATCCTTGTGATTGAGACTATGTTTTGAAATTATAAGAGCCCCTAAATTGTAACAATTTCAATATAGAGAAGACAAAGTAAAGAGAAGTTCCATTCAGTCATAGCTACTATTTGTTGCAAAATGTGACATCAAGACCAGTGGAGGAATGAAGACTATTTTCACATCCTCATCAAGTTTGGAATGTCAGGGTTACAGCTCAACTATGTTCACTATTAATTTAACTTAATTGTTACTACTATACTATGATTTTATATTTTAAACTACATGTCTGTTCTTTCATATGACAAGCTCCAACTTGGAGCCTTTGCAACAGATTGACATATTAAGCTCTTTCATTAGCCCAGCATACAAATATTTCTTCTGTAGTTGAGAGAGGACAAAAAATAAAACAGGAATGGAGATTTCTTAAATTATTGTTCTATAAATAATCAAACATTTTTCCTTATGTGACAAGAAATAAAATGAAGAGTTGTAAATTCATAAATTTGTTGTACTCTTTTCTCCGAGGCACTGATTTAAAAAAAAAAAAAAAGTCTATTGTAAAGCACTACAAAATAATTTCTTTATCCAAAAGCTCTGAAGCAGTTATTAAACCAGCTGTTTTCAAAAGTACACAAATCTGCTAAGTTGCAGTTGGGTAACTGTTAAATGTTAAAGCAGTGAATGATCAGTGTGCAGCAGATGGCCTGGGAATGGGTTAGAAAATGGCAATGTTAATACCACCAGACTGAGATGTTCATTTGTGCTGTGGTATGTGCGGGCTGGGTGAATAATGAAGGCTCTGTAATAATTGTGTAAATCCCAACATTATTAAATCGATTCAGCTGGGGTTTCTTAATGTATGTGAAGCACTTGATGTACTTTGAGAAACACCTCCTCTTTTTGCTAAAGCTGTTCTCATTAACTCATACTGCTTTATTTGCTGTGACCTCAGTGTTCCTGTTTAGTAATGAGTGGAATAAAAATTAGAAATTGGCTTTAACTCTCAGTATGAGAGCTGGGAAAATATTCCAGAAACTAAGCACCTATCACACTAGTTTTGCAGGTTGGCCATTGTTTGAACTGTACACCTTCTATTTTAGGATTTTAAAATTAAAATTTCTCATGAGAGGAATGGGGGGAAGGAAAATCACAATCAAGTTGACTGCTAAAAGTTCTTTTAAGCCGATCAAATAAAAGAGTACACAAAATCAGTAACCCAAATAGGTATATTGCCCAAACAGCTTATCAGAGTGTGCTGATCCCCGTGTAATGCTAAAAGGAAGAATAATTTTATAGAGTTGGGGGGGGCATAGATCAGGAATAATGCACTTATACGCTTCAAAGAAGTGCCCAAAAGATGTCCCCTGTCTGACAGCCTCCAGAGGATGATCACATGCGATATCAAGGTAAAACAGGAACTAAAACAAAGCAGAAAGTCAACACACCATGAACATGCTTTTCAGCAGATGCGCAGCTTGCAGATTGTCCCCCGAGCACCGTACCTGGAGATGTGCAGATGGTAGAACATTTTAAAACTGTTACCCACCTACAGGTGTCTGCGCCTCTGAAGTGGAAATTCTCTTTACCCCTCAGCTTTTACCACGGATTAGGTGAAAGCTGAAGGCTATTAATATGGTATTACTTTTCACCACCATGGGCAATGTGCTGTTTTAGCTACGCCTGATGAGACTGTGCCTCAAACCAGGACAGGGCTGATAGCAGAAACGCCGCCCTCTGGATCGATACGAGGCACCATACATGATTAACAGCCAAGGCAGCTAGAAAGTTCAGTTCTGTTAATTCCTGTCATTGGCTACTGCAGATACATTAGGAAAAAACAATAAGGGAAACTATACATTTATTAGTATTGTTTCCCTTTTTTAGTAGCACACACTAAAGTTCTCAGATAAATAAAGCTTTTAAGTAATTCTATTAATAGTTCTGTTTGAGAACATTGGATAAAGAAAAACGCAGATGTAGAGAAGATACAGGTTCTACTTCCCTGCTAATCAGCAACAGGAACCAAAAGCATCTTGCTATACACAGAAGATGCAATATCCAAGAGAGCAGTAAATTCCAATGCTATTTTACTGCTAAAATTCCAAATGTTTGCAAGAAAGAGGTAGACTGATATATCCCCTTCCTTAGCTTCTTTTTGCAGAAGTGAAAGCTGTCACTGAAGTCAAGGGAAGACTTTCTACTGATTTCATACAAAGCGACCCCAGTCCCTGCATTTGTGTGAAACAGGGTTTTCCATCATATGCTGGTGAAAAAATGGATGGGCAGAATTAATATTTAAAAAAAAAAAAAAAAAGATTTTGCTCTCAGTCACATCTCTACAACCTGCAAAGGTTGTAAATGTCACTTGAAGTGTCACATGCTTGGCAAAGGACAGAATTTGCCACTCAGCTTGCAAGATAAAGAGGGACTACAGAGCTTTTTAGGATGTCTGCATTTTGCTTAACTCTACAATATACAGCCTATAGGAAGCATAATCTGTTTCCAAAGGTGGTTTAGCCAGCCATGGTTAACTAGATTTAAGGATGAGCCTAATTTCACAGGGGTAATAAAGTGATTCTTTCAACAGTCCTCTTCCTAACTCCATCTGCTACTGTGGCAAAAAGAGAGTGAATTTGATAAAAGAGAGAATTCTGCCAGAACATCATTATTCTCTACCAATCTTCAAGTGTGTTTTCAGTTTCCCATGAAAAGCAAGGGCCAGCACAAGGCTGAGTACCTCTCAGACTCTCTTATCAGAGTGTAGAGAACTGGTCCTGCCTAAAGCAGCAGCAAGAAGTGCAAAGATTAATTTTAAGGTCCTCACAGTTTGTGTCTGTAATACTTGTACAGAGTGTGAGCTATCCTCTCTGTCATGCCTGTCATGGGAGAGACAGGCTAAATGACAACCCATAGAGGTTTGAACACTGAGGTTTATTTAAGAACCAACAAGACTAATACTTCCACCTTATTTGATTATTTCACACAATCAATTCCCCCACAACGTTACTGATTCTTACCTTTCTTTCCCATCAAGGAGATTGCTGCTTATCCGGGAAAGTCAGAGTGAAAATCCTGTTGGTTTTCCGTGCTCCAGCTGTTTGAAGCTCCAGCTGTCTCCCTAGACCTCCTCCAGCAATGGCTGGTACATTCCAGAGCACATCTCCCACAGGACAAGGCTTCCCCAGTCTCAACAGTCTATATGCAAAAGCAGGAAACATCACCAGCTTCCCAGCTCGTTCTTTTGACAAATGTATAATGCATTATCTCTACACTTGAGAGTCCCACGTGTGTAACTTGTGTTCAGTCAGGCTGTTATCACAGTTTACAACCAGCTCATACTGGTTATAGTTCACTACAGAGGGCTTGTGCTTAAGAATCCAAAGGCTTAGTTTGAGACAATCAGTCACGCACAAACACATTCACACAATCATCTGCGCCTCACAAGCATTCACAATCTGAGACACTCCTCTTCTACGAAAATGCCAGAACTTCTAAAAGAAAACTCAGGATTTGCACCATAATGGAAGCCTGAGAGTGAATTAATATGTATCTGTACAACGTGTACACACGTAGTGCGTACGCAACTGGGAAGGAAGGGTCCTGGTGCAAAACAGGCAACAAGACAACCTGACAGTACATGCCTAAGGGGTCAACACATAATGACTCACTAAGGAGTTTCAGTTCTTCTAAACCAATTTCTACTTTCAGGATGTGTATAAAAACCTGCTTATGAGGAGGAACAATAGAGTTGGACCTGCTATGAAGCACAGTTATTCAGATGTGTACCTTTTACGATCTTCTCTTGAAATTGAAGCACACAAAAAATGGCTAACATATTGATTGAATTTACAAAAAAAGCAGGGAATATTGCTGGTTGCAAAAGCAGCCAGCATTTAGTTTCGTCTGCTTCATTCATTTTCCCTATTCTTCCTGTTTCCAGATCATTAATGAAGACTAAAAACAGTCCTAAATTGTGCCATTTAGCAAACTCTGTATTTTATATTTCCATGTTTAGAAAACACTATTTATTGTGTTGGTATCCAATCCAATAAGAGTAGTTTGCCTCTTATCCCAAAATATCTCTATTTCCACATAGCTTTTTATGAGGAGTTTGATTGCAGTATTTCTGAATAAAAATAAATGATAACTGTCAGTTCCTGTTTACCTACTGTTTTGCTGACCAGCTTGACAATATATTTCTAATAGGTTGGAGCCATATTTTTTCCCTTTCCAGAACTGATCTAGGTTCAATCACATCAGATCTTATCATGTTGCAGTATTTTAGAGGACGTTTGTAGAGGAATAGAAAGTCTTCATAGGAAGATTGTATTTTACTCAAATACATTAAATAATAGGGTTTACATAATGGTAAAAGCTGCATTACCTGTGTTAGGCAGCCAGTTGAGCTGAATAATGGTACTTTGAAATTTTAAAGTGAATGAAAGTTTCAGGATTCATAATTTGTTTCAAACAACTTTTTGAATGTTGTCATAATGCTCACCAGTTAGTTAACGTGAGTCATTTTGAGAGCAAAGTAAAAAGTGACCTTTCAGAACTTCTGCATGCCATGCACTATAAAAAAAAAATAACATATTTTTCTAAGTGGTACACACATGTAGTTCTTCAATTCCTTCAGAGATTTGGGTGGACCAAGTTTTTGTGGATTTTTCCTAGCAAAACTGAAAAAAAATTCTGAAACGTCTGAAACGGCTTCATAATCAAAATAGTTTTTGAGAAAGATAAGGGAGTGGAGCAGTGGAGAATGAAGCACAGGTGTTGAAAAGGAAGGAAAAAAAGGAATTGAAGCCAGTCAACTTCAAATCTGAAGAAGTCGGGAAAAGATAATCAAAGGAATTGTTTGCAAGTGCATGGATGATAGTAAGGAGATGAACAGCTGTCAAGAACAAATTGAGTCAAACAACCCTGCCTGATAAAGGAACAGGTGTTCTGCATAGGGGAGAAGTAATAGAAAGTCTGTGACTTTAACCTATTAACTCAAATCTCACGAAACATTCCCACAAACAAGCTGTGGAAAAGATTCTTGATAAATTGTTCTGTTGCAGCAAAACTAGTTGGACAGCTCAATCCAGAAAAGTTTTCAATGACTCACTTTCACATAGAAGGATGTGTCAAGTAACATTCTGAAGATGATGACACCCTTTCGTATTTTCATTAGCAATCTTTCTGAGGGAATGTAAAATGGCCTTATTACATTTACAAATGACATTGAGATGAATGAGGTTATGTTGGGGACAGGGTTAGAGCAAAAACAGCATGAACAAATTTGAGAGATGGTCTGGAAAGAGTAAAATTAATTTTAATGAAGGTAAATGTGAGACAATCAACTGCACAAACGCAGCTGAACTCAGTACAGAGTTGTCTTCTGAGATCTGTGTCTCAAGGAAGATATGTATCATTCTATGCAATCTATGCCTGTGACAGAGGAAAGAGAATGATCAAGTTCTACAAAACATGACCTATCCACTGAAAAAAATGAAGCTATTAAACCTAAATGAAAGAAGATTGAGAGGGGATGCAATACCATATTAAAAGTTACGTAAAATCAGAATGGAAAAGAATAAATCATCTCGAAGGTCCACCTTGCCTGCTATCATGTTTCTAGTAATGGCCAGAAACAGAAGCTCAGAAAAAGTAAGTACAAGAAAAGATGATACATCCAAAACCTCCACAACCCTTAACTATTTTCAACCGACAGACTTCCCGAACTGGAGGTAATTTTCATGTGTTTAGTAACTCTCAGCAGACAATGTGCCTAGCAGGATTTTGAAAGATTGGTACAGTGATAAAGAAAAAAATCTGTTCTCCATGCATGGGTGGATAGGACTGTGAATAATGGAGTTCAATTACAGCAAAAACAATTTAGGGCAGAACTAAAAAATATAAATATCTAGTGGCAAGGGATAACGAAGTACAAAGACCATCCCTGGAGGTGTTCAAGGCCAGGCTGGATGGGGCTTTGAGTAACCTGGTCCAGTGGGAGGTGTCTCTGCCCATGGCAGGGGGACTGGAACAAGATGATCTTTAAGGTCCCTTCCAACCCAAACCATTCTATGATTCTATTCTATGATTCTATGAATTTCACTGTTTCCTATGTTTTCATTATAGGAAATTCTGGTACATATACATTGATCATTCAGATTGTTAGATTTTCTTATTTTTCCAGATTACTGTTCGTTTTTTTTTCTTTCTCATAGGTTTTCATCTATCTGTTTTCCCTTATATCTGAAATAGGAAATCTGTGCATATGTCATTTGCTATCTGCATTTTAGAGTAAGCATCAGAAAAAGACTCTTCTAATTAGTGTGTTTCTAGACACTATGAAAATACCCCACTGAAGGCAAATGTAGCCCTCTTATTGGCTTGTAAGTAATTCTAGGAGCAAATAATTTCTCTGCAGAGAGCAGTACTAAGCCTATGCACTACTTAGTGATGTGGTCCCATGTTTTGTCCTTTTTTTGATTGAATTCTATATTCATTCATCTGTAACTGTCTCTCATTTAAATCTTCTGTCCAAATGATCAGAGAGAAGTGTGTGAACAATTTAGGACCCTTGCAAGGTGACAGAAGAGTGATACAAGAGTTGATAACATTTTAAAAATACTTGTCCCCTTTCAGTGTTTTGTACTCACAGTAAAAACAATCACTAAGTGTGTCTGCAAATGTAGATCTGTCATCAATTCATTTCAGATAAACAAACATTTTTTCACTTACTAGCAACCTGGATAAAAATTAAAGCTCTTAATTTACACATGAAAGTGTACTGAACAAATACTAATAAAAAAGACCTCACTCTGCTTTTCATGACAAAAGGCGAATTTGATTAAAATGCCACAAAAAGGAGATATATATATAAAAATATATATGTGGGGGTGTGTGTATAAAGATAAAAACACCTGAAAATCGTTAATGGAAATAATTACTAAACTAATACCATGTATCACTAAGAAGGGTTGTCCATGAATAAATCGATGCCATGCCTACAAGCTTACTCTGGTTATCAATATATCCAATACGTTTTCAAAATGAGGAAAAATATCTACTTTTGAGTAGTCTAGGCTGTGACACTACTCTTGAAGGTTTGAGCTACAAACAACAGTAAGTTAATAAAGCTGCATTTAATTACAAGTCTTTTCACCCCACATTAAAATTAATCAGCACTTCCTTTGTGTTTCTCCTCTTCTGCATAACATGTGGGTCCAGATGGTTCTCAAAGACTGTAATTTCTAGGGATTTTGAACATCACATTTGTATTCTGTAATAGAAGGCATTTGATCCTTTATTTGATGTTGGTTCTCGGAAAATCCCTACCTTTAAAAATTCATGAGAGGATTGGAGTGGTAATCTAAGCAGCTGGTCATTTTCCTGTTCAGTTCTTTTAAATCTAGCCAAAAAAAAAAAAAAAAAAAAAAAAAAGAGAGAGAGAGAGAAAAGATTTTAAAACAGGTTCATGGTTTCCAGGTCCTAATAAAGATAATAGACTGTGAAATTTCATCTGTAGAACTTCAAATGTCAAGAATCTTAGCTAATGAAAACAACTGACTACAGGGATAGTTATATTACCTAATCTGTTGACAGCAAAAATACACAATTTAGTGGAGGTTTTTTTCCTCCACTAGTTAAAAACACATTGTTTACAAGTAAATGGATGACTCAAAGGGTTGTTAGAAAGATGCATGACCTTTTCTCTTTAGCTAAGAGGTCTGAATATGACCCGAGTCAGTATGGAGTGACAGCCAGTCCTATCTGATGTGTATTCTCTGGCATACACAAAATTAGCTCAATGTCTAATTCTAGTTCACCAAGATCAATTGTTCATTTTACAGGAATGATCAACTGTTCAACTGCTAGCAGATCAGATCGAAAATTACAATGCAAGCCGATAAAAAGAATGAATAACCTTTTATACTTAGGCATACCTTAGCCCAGAAGGGAAGCATTTTGACAGTATATTTGCATTTCCATCACTTATGTCATGTATGGAAGTGGAAGTGAAAATAATTGTTGTATCATAAGGATAAGTGCAAGTGCTAACGTTAAATCCTGGAAAAGGGTTGTTCGTTTTTTTTTTATTTTGTGGCACCAATGCAATACACAATATATGATGTGCATGTATATTTCTGTATGTCTTAATTTTACACGTTATATATGATATCTATTACTATACCTAATGAAATTAAAATGTGCTAGATACCCATATAAAATACATGGAAA
This sequence comes from Tringa tobata, assembly GCA_033628505.1. Taxonomy (NCBI): domain Eukaryota; kingdom Metazoa; phylum Chordata; class Aves; order Charadriiformes; family Scolopacidae; genus Tringa; species Tringa tobata. Next base: position 2,253,104 of record JAHREE010000174.1, on the reverse strand, counting down.
ATGTGGGAACTCTTAACTTAATTCAATATTATGTGGTATTTTAAATCTCTTGGCGATGAAATCTTTGTTAAGTGGAAGTGTCATTTTCCTGAAGGAGAATTTAAGTTGGGAGTAAAATCATCAGTATATTTAGATATAAGGGTGAGGGAGAGAGGAAAAACATACATTATCATTCATGGTGAAATATTATGAAGTCTGTTGGGAAAAGATCTAAATATAGTAATTTGTTTTACATTTATGTCATACAAATGTGAAAAGAGTTTAAGTTGATTTTCTGTACATTCAGTCCCAAGGCTATGCTATATGTTAATAGCTTTTCTGTCACTAATGAAAATAAGGATGTAAAGCATTTAGGTACATAAAAGACTACCTATACTTTTTGTTTACATTCCAATATATCATAATCTGTACATTTCTTTAATAAAAAGTCCATTTCACTAAATTTTATGGGTTAACATCTTGTTTTTATTTTTTCAGCTTTTAAAAAATTAGCTTTTATTGCAAAATTTTCTGTGAAAATTTTATTTGTATGTGTTTCTCTCTTGTTTCATCTTTAGTTCATTGTTTTCTCTCCTTCCTTATCTTCTCCAAATTTCAACAATGATTTCTTTTTGTATTTGCAATCAGGACAGTACAGAGGATTTTGGTCTGTTAGGTGACAGGCTTGGGTATTTTAGGTTATGTATTTATTTATTGGGAGATGCTGTGGCAATGTGCAACAAATTCTCTCTGAGAGAGAGAGGAGAGAGAAAAGAAAAGATCACCATTTGGGTTAATCACGATTACCATAAACATGCATGTGGTACTGCTCCCTCCAAATCTAATTACTGAAATGAATAGTGGGAGTAGAATTCTCTGATAGGTTAGACCAAATGCATCCAGGGAATTTGTATGAAAGGACGGCATTTGTCAAATCATCATCTGTGTCCCTTGTTCCAGAGTGCTCTGTGGGAAATATCAAAAGTGTAAACATGAGTGGATTATCAGCTTTCGTGGTATCAATGCGTTGCACCTTTCCTCCAGCAAAGAGAATGAATAATTGTCTGTCTTTATAATGATCCTCCAGTGAAAGATAGTAGTGTTTATGGATTAGATGGAATTTAACGTCAGAGAGAATATTTCCTGAGTAAAAAATAAAAACTGACTTTCAAGGGGCATGTACATAAGTTACTATATATCAATTTTAGTGAATTAAAGTGATTAAAACATTGTATAAGAAAATCTATTTAAAAAAAATTGTAAATCAGAATTTGGGAACTGGGATTCTAAGGGTTAAAATTCAGGGAAATTTAAACTTCGGTTTCAGCTCCTTTTTCAAATTGCTGTTCTGGGCTCTGGCTAGACAATGCTCAGATAGTTCGGGGTCCAAGAAGCCTAACACACATCTAATTCAGAGTGTCACAACTAGAAAAAAAAAGTGGAAAATCAAATCCATTTGTTTGTGTTATTCAGGAGACAGGAAAAGGAAGAAGAATTTAAGCTAGGCTATAGAGAGTCAGATGGAAAATTATTATTAGCAATAATAAAAATGCCCATAGAAATTTGCTGAATTGACTGAGTTTTGGTGCTTTTTCTGTTGTGCTCAAGATGATATGAAAAGGTGAAGTGTATGAGGCTTCAGTGCCCTCTGAAAATCAGAGCCCTCCAATAAAGCACTCAGAAACCGTTACATTTCTTTAAAAACAAAACCAAACCAAAACAAACAAAAAAAAACCCCAAACCAAACAAACAACAAAAACACAGCCTCCCATTATTTCACATTACAGTGCCATCTAGTGACCAACAGAGCAGGGGTCAACACAATCCATCACAGGGTCAATGATTTGAAATGATGTACAAGATGGATTGTATGAGCCCAAGAGCTGCAGCATCTTGAGGGAGACATCTAGGAGAGAGAGAAGCCAGATGCCAGCTTCTCTGCCTGAAGAAGCCCCTTGCAGGGGGACAAGACATCATTGTTAGCATTATTTGGAACACTGACTTTTCAAAAAACAATATCTTCTTATTTCTGTTGATGTTCCAATGGACACTTAACCTCTACTTTGAGCAAGAAAAATGCAGCTTTGCACACCTCTTGCTGCCCTTGATTTAGAGGATTTCTAGCACAACACTGAATATTTCCCTAAAGATAGAGAGACCTGCATGAGGGGAAGGACATGCCTCTCTCTTTTGTTTCTCATAAATTCACTAAATAATCTTCACATTTTGTAATGATGTCACCAATGTGAAAGGAGCTGGCAGAGACAGATGAAGAGAGGAATAAAGGAAAAGGAGAAAAGGGAAGGGAATATATAGGCTTTACTTGTTTCTTGAATAAAAAGAGCATAAAATCGCTTTTCATTTTATAGATAAAAATGTAAACAGAATTTGTTTATCACGCCTCTTTCAAAACAGACTCTTAAATTTCTTTGGCTGAAGTATCATGGTGTGACATAGCACATCTGGCTGTGTCACTCTGCCTTCCCTAACATGACAGTGCATGGCTGATGTGACACGAAATTCAACAGGACAACAGGGTTTCAGAACAGGAATTTTATCAGAACATTGTCTTTGCTGAATACCACTTAAGAAAACACAGTTCAAAGCCCTTGTGCAATTTACTCCACCTTCATTTCCAAATGCAAAATGGCTCTACTTAGCTGCAGCCATCTGAAGGTGTTTAATAGACTGTGCTTTTCTTTGTAAATAACTGTGTTCTGGAAAAAATTAACTAGGTTTATAGCAGCTGAATTAGCCAAGAAGTTTTCTGTAACAAGTTGGTTTTAGGCCAAATACATTTCACAGTAAAAGCTCACTAACACCGAGACCGCTTGAGAAGCCAATCTCTCCACACTGTTCTGTTTTAATAGTTTAGTTTACCCAGCTTCATAAAGGTTATTTCTCATCCTTATGCTCAGGAAAGTGTGATACCTATAAAGAACTGGATTTATACGCAAGTGAAAATAAGTAGCAGAGTGTTGAATACTGGAGAGACATCTTCAGATACAGGGGGATTTACATTTTAACAGTAACTCTTCACAATATACGATATTTTGTCATCACCTCTTATTTCATCCACACAGCTCATGTAGGCACACGGAGATTGAGCCTGTCTTTAAATCGAAATTAAACAAAGAAGATTTTTCCTGCTTTATGGACAGATGGCAGCTTATTACAGGTATTCTCAAATGGTTCCTCTGTGCTTATGTGGACATATGTCAATGAAAAGTGAGTTGCTGTCAGGCTGGACTCCTGATTTCTTGCTGAGGAGCAGTTATATCCCACTCTTTTTACTGACACATGAAAAGATTAATAAAAGACTTCTCTTTTAGTAAAGGGAGCTTTCCATTGTCATGAACTACTAGATTAAATTAAGTAATTATACACCGTTACACTAAATATTATGAGATCGATTCAATAATTACTCATCTTTGAGACATTTATAATAATACTCTTTGGAACTACCCTCTAGCTCTTAGGATCCTAGTACGAAAACCTTGGAACAGAGGAAAATAATCCATTCTCAGGTAAAATAGTGGTACCCTCATCTGAATGGCAAACAATTTGAAAACCTGTTGGTAAGAAAGCACAGGCTGATGTAAATTGAATTGCAAATACCCCAGTCAAGTGCTTCTGTTCTCCATAGAGATGGTGATTGCAAGCTTTGAGGAAAGGCATTGCTCAGTTGCTCAGCCGAAACTTGGTATTTTAAAGAGAAGCTCAAGTAAATCTCCTCAACCCTCCTCTGAGAGAGAACAGGGAAATGGAGTAGTAGAAAATAAACACTTAGACTCCAGAAACTAATCTGACCAGCTTTCACTGATGAATTAATTTCTCTGGAATTACCCATTAGAGCTTCAGTCCTATAAGCTACTGAGCAGCCTTTCTCTTCTCCAGCAAAGCACTTAAGTATGTGCTTAAACTTAAGCATAAGCATTCTTTGGGGTTTGCTTGACTGGGTCAGAATACTCACTGCTTCACAGAATCAAGCACTAAACTGCCGTATATCAATTTAGCTCCTTGCCATTTTCCCCTAAAACCCTTTAAATTAACTGTTCATTAAGTTTACACTTTGTGAAGCTAAAGTGCAAATATTTCTTGGACAAAGTATTCTCTTTGCTGCTTGCTGAAGAACACCAATAAAAGGATATCATTTCTTCTAAATTATATAACACCTGACCTAATAAAATTATATTCTATGATAAAAAAACCAAACACAAACCACCACTCCAAATCTCTCAGTGCCCTCTGTCAACTTTTCCATCAATATTTTTTACTTATTACTCCAATAACAACACGTTGAACACCTGTGACTAGTCATGTGAAATTATTTTTCTCCTAGACAAGACAAATAGAAGTATAAGGAACACAGTTTGCAGGAATCATGCAACCGTTAATCTCTTGGAGTGAATACTAGTAGAATCAAGAATTCCTAATTGTATCAAGAATAATAAGAATATTTCTAATCAGTGCAATCTATTCTTGTTAGAACTGCAAAGTTTTTATAAGCTACAACTACTAGAAAAACTAGGTTAAAATGAGGTCTGCAGATGGACACGATTCAAAACGGTCTCACTTTTGCTGAGTAATAATTTGCTATCTCCTAGAATCGTGCAAAAAATCTTATTAACAATGCAGAAGGACATTAAAGTGAATATTTTGTGTACAAGGTTTAAATACACTTTTTCATGTATCTCCTTTCATCTCTAATGAACACAACATAAATAAATGGCCCATGAGGTAACTTGATCCAACTTGGGGTGCAAAATATTTATGGAAAGTTAGTACAATAGACCAAAGGAAATATTCTTCCCCAAAACCTATTGAAGTTACAACCATACCAAATGCTGACTTGATAGAGTCTCAGCAGATAGAAGAATGCCCAGTGGGATCTGAAAGCTACCTATCTTCACAATTGCTGTTGTCGTGATACATCCACATACCCATTTCACAGACACTTAAGATATCTTTAAATAAATCGAAAGTATCGCTTGCGACCTTGTCAGTAGAATTTCTTTCCAGTTCTATCTCAGATTACAAATCTAGAGTTTCATAATGTCAACTTGCTCAACTTTCTCAACCTGATCTATTGGGAGGTGTCCCTGCCCATGTCAGGGGGTTGGAACTACATGATCTTTAAGGTCCCTTCTAACCTAAACCATTCTATGACTCTGTGATTCTATATTAACAAAAGAGAAATAACAGAAACAAAATTTAATAAACTCAAGAAATAAAACAGTGAAAATATAACCAATTGATTGGGAAAAAAAATGTGAAAAGATACTTGCAAAGGGAGGGGCAAGAATCAAACTAATTACATTTCTGAAAGCTTTGGATATTGATTGATTTTGATTCTTTCCTCGGAAAATTATGGTGTAGAATTATCACTGAAACAAGCGCTCAAGTATAAATAATTTGTCGTCAAAATAATTTCTTAAAAACAAAGTATTCTTATATAAACCTAAATCTTATGGGGTTTTTTGATTCTGTGATCAAACCAGAACTGAATGTCTTCCCTCCTTCATGATGATTAAGGACTTCTTCCTTGCCCACCAAAAATCAGAAAACTGTTGTATGCCAAATTCAACATGAGAAAATAGGTCATTAACTGCGGGAGTGACATGAAGTTCTTCTCATCTTTGCCAAAGAAAATGGTTGAAATATTCATGTGGTCTCTTTTCCAAGCAGGTAAATATCCATGGTGTTAGTTTTAATGTAGATTTTGCCTCTTCAGAAGACTAGGCATCTTTATTCTGATATACATATGATTAGTCAAGACTTAACATTTCTGGTGCTATGTTAAGTATATTAAATAAGTGAGAAATTACACATACATCCCTGGGCATTTCAGGCCAGAATAAACACTGTATTTAGTTATTTTGAATATATTTGCACATATAAGGAAACTCTCGTATTTTCCAAATAATTGCAGTGGACTGCTAATACCTGGAAAAGAAATGAGGTTTGCAGTGGAAGTTTATTATTATTCAAATTGTCTTACTGATAAGAACATATTAATCTTTTTTAATTACAGCCAAATATCTGTGCTTCATTCAATACAGTGCAAGATGCTATCCAGTATTAGCTGGGTGTGGAAAAAACAATGACTTCAGTTTTCTCCAGTGTTTAAATATCAGCAATTCCAACTATTCTTTCCTTGAGGGTTTTTTTTTTTTTCTCATTTTACTTATAGCTCTCTTTCCAAGTAGAAGAGCACACTAGCAAATTGTATTACCTTTGGAGTTCAGTGGAGATGTCCTGAACTTTATCATCTGGCGATATTCACTGAGCAGAATGTATTATCTTGAGGTCTCTCTTTTCTTCTCCATTTGTCTTGGAAATATTAAACTTTGTTGTGGGCAGAGGAATACGCTGCACTCTAAAGCTCTTTTGCAGGGCAGTCACTTGCTTAAAATTCTAAAATGTCTTACCTGGAGTTCAGATGTTCATTGGGACTTTGACAAAAGTTTTTGCGAAGCTAAAACATTAAAGTTTTTATGACGCTCTATTTGTTTCTTTGCGCTATAGGACCATAGTTATAGCAGAACTTATTAAAAAGACGATGACAGTATATCACAAAGGGAAGTTGATTTTCATCATTTTGGTTTTTATGCACAGAGACAGGTAGAATCTGTTGTTCTTAGGGAAAGCTTCTTCCCTAGAGGTACTGACCATACACACCTGGTAGAATGTTATGGAGCACCGTAATAAAAATGGTAGAGAGTAGGACAGAGAAGTAGGAACTGGAGAATGTATGACAAGAGTAGGGCCCGAGTCTCTCATCAGACTAGGGACTATATGTGTAGCCACATCTCACACTTAAGACAATTCTGCCAGGGGCTTAGAGGCCACTGTGCAGAGCTTGGCCCAACATAGAAAACCTGTGAAGAGTGATGGACTGAAAAAGTAAAGGCCTGTTAAGACATTTATTTGCAAATCCACAGTGAGGTGACCCCCTCCTGGAAGAAACAATGGAAGGAAGACAGGCAGAACTCTTTAGAAAAGACCTATGCCAATATTTAGGTTATTGTCATTACCATGTAAAGTTTTTAAAGCACATTTCCCGGGATGGATACATTATTTGACTGATTACATACAGTCAAAATTAAGCTCCAAACCCAACCCACCTCTTCCCAAATTCAATTCCATTTTCTTAAAGTGATAGCTCCTCTTCCTTCACTGACAAGGTTTCTTAAATTTTATCCATCTTTTTCCCTTTTCACTCTCCAGCGCTCTAAGTGTGAGATGGGCTCGCATTACATACATTTGAGAGGCCTCAAATTCTTCTCCTCCCTGAAATCTCTGAAAACTGGTATGAAAAGTTAATCTGTCTGCTTCTGGTATAAGAAGACAACACAGAATCCACCTACTTTGATTTTAATTTGAAAATACAGTCTTGAAAAGCAGTATACTTCTACAGAAACTACCACAAAACGTGTAAACAGTAATTTAATTGAAGGTTCTTAAAAGATCAGTACCAAATGGGCAGCAAAGTCTCATAGTTAGAATATTTCAACAAAAAGCTTCTTATTACATGATATGTATATATCAGCACACACTGCAGACATGGACACATTACACAAATTTTGTTTAAAAAAGGTAGAGTGTAGTAGGTGATGTATCATTGGAATTTTAATACTGAGGTTGGTAAATGAATGTAAACTTCTATTTGCACTATCTGGCATTTTTGTGCTGTATATTTATCAAGAACCTGCCTCAGCAAAGAGCAGATAAAAGCAAAGCAGGGCTCTGTGAATGTCCTTTACTTGCATTTCTGAGAAGTCCAAGAACAGGACACAATAGCTGTTTCCCCAACCAAAGGGAAAAAACACAGTAATTTCCAATGAGTTATTGAACCTTTACACTGCAAGTTCAGAGCAAAAATACAAACTGCTGCTTTCAGAAAGCCTGTTTTGGTCTCAATGGCTGAATAGTGTCTATAGCAGTGATCAGTAAAAAAGGTCTGACTGTATTGCTTTGGCATTCCTGGGCAGCAAGCTTTTACATAAAATGACCTCTATTTTATAGGACAAACATTACAGCATTCTGGGTTGTCTGATTCTCTGACACCAGCAGTGACAGGAGAATAGTAAAATAAGCCATATAAATATTCAAGGAGAGAGCATTTGCCTTAATACTTAATTTATCTTTTTTTCCCTACTAAGTCTACTTACAGACCTGCTATCAGAGAAGCAATTTACTTGAAAGCTATGCTTCCTAATGTTCTCATTTTGATTTTGTGTTTGCAGATCAAAGAGGAAATCTACCCTTACGAAACTTTCTCAATTTATCACCTTGGTGGATTTCACATTTATTAGATTCTTATCCATATGAGCCTATGTAAAACTCAATGTATAATTACCACCATTATGTGTCATACGGAAGCCATGGCTTGATTTTTTTTGATGTATCAGATGGTGTAACAGGTACAACAGGTCCAAGGAAAAACTCATCTCTTCTCATCTTAATGTTCTTCTCATCTTAATGTTCTCGCTATAAATTTTGTACATAGAGCACCTATGTGTGCCCTGGTTAATTTCATCTTATCATTCAGCTGTCAAAGCAAATGAATATATGTATAAAGAAAAAGCAGAATTGATTATTGCAACTGGTTTGTAACTTCTTCCATGAAATATTGTCAGCTGGATCACGATGACCTTTTCCTAATGGAAAAAAATAAAAATAGACATGAAGGAAAATGGAAAGGCAGAGGGCATCACAAAAGAAAAAAGCGCAAGACATTAAAAATGACCAGTTTTGATTGCCTCCATTTCTAGATAGCTAACCTCTTGGTTTCCAGGAGGAGCAAACACTTACTTCTAGAAGCATTTAAATTGTCTAATCCTAGTCACCCAAAACCATGACTCATCTATTTCATGTGCTTAGCCTTTTGAATCTCTGTGAGGTTTTCCTTACATACTTTTTTTTTTTTTTTTTCCTGGATTCCTCCAGAAGGTAGAAAGGTGGGCTTTTTTCCTCAATGAAAAGAATCAGAATTTTTAAGCCCCGGATTACAGGAAACTGGTTTGTGGGAAGATGGTAAATAGCAGACATAAATCATTTCCCTCACAGGAGAGGAGTATGCTTTTCCGTGTTTCTGAAGATACATTATTAACTAGATTGGCCTGACCTACTGGAATGATTCCTAGTTTATTTAAATTGTTTACTTTATTTGATAGTGAGAAAAAGAAACAGCATTTTCTTGATAGTTTGGATTGTTAAGTATTCGGTTTTTTCATTAGTGTATTTTTTGCAATAGATAGACTACTGGACAGACCAAACGCTACAGTGAACATGGGCACACCCTAGATGGCCAGGAACTGAAATTTTTTACCTTGATAGGAACCCTAAAGGAAAATACATTGATAGTTTTAATTGATCAGATTGACTAGGGTATGTACAATACTTATTTTGGAAATGTAACATACACTAAGTAAATAAGGCAGAAAGAAAAAGGACTTTTAGATGTGTTCTGACTTTGTCTTTTAAAGAATGGCCTCAAACCCATGATGGCATATCTTATTTGATAAAACTTTTTGGATTCACCTGTACTCAACAAAAAAATCTTCGTAATTTGAATGATAAAATTTCCAGTAAAACACTAACTGTCTTACCCACTTCCCCGTCCAATGTTGCATTGACCACATTGACAACACTGTCTCTGCTGATGGTGATTGCTCTCACTCTAATGTCTGCAGTAGCTGCGCACCCCTTTAGGACATGAAACCATTATAGGGACAAATTACCATTCCACTGATATTGAACTACCAACTGGTGCAAAGACATTCTATGAGTGAAAACAAAAAGTTCCATGGTCATTTCTAATCCCACTGAAACTAAGAAAGGTTTTCAGAAAGAAGTTCATTACTGCAGTTCTAACGAAGGAGAATTTTCCACTGGCCAAATTAAGGGAAGGGACATGTAACTCTAGCCCTTGTTATTCTCACTGTTCACTTGCACTCTATCTGATAAAAGAAAGACAGCCATGAAAAATAACAGTGAAATGTTTGGAGTTACTGTATTAGTAATGCATGCAACTTCCAGAATACTATAGATAAGGGCTAGAAATATCAAACAAGAATAAAGATAAGGAAGAAAGAAAAACAAGTGTGACTCAAGAAATAAATGATGACTATTCCTTATCACCTCAGCACATTTCTACGCAAAATGCATACGATGAGGGTCCTCTGGATAAATACTACATTTAAAATACAACTTTTCAAATGGATATACCTGAATTAGAATAATAGTAATAATAGGTAAGATTCAAGCAGAATATAATAACTGAATCTGAACTCATATAATAGAATCATAGAATCGTCCAGGTTGGAAGGGACTTTAAAGATCATCTAGTCCAACCATAAACTTAACTCTGAAAAAAAAAAAAAATGCTTACAAACAAAATGCACAAGTATGTAGGAATAAAACCAGAAAGGCTGAGTCACAAACTGAGTTTCAATTGGTAAAGAAAACAAAAGGCAACAAGAAAAGGCTCTGCAAATACACTATTCCTCTTATAAATAAGAGGAAAACAAAGGCAAGAATAATTCTATTAGCAAACAGGAAAAGCATTAATATTGATATGTCAAGAGAAAATGATGTTAAATCTGTCCAAGTTCTTTCTTTCATAGAATATAGTGAGTGTGGGAGAAATTGTTGTTTGAATATTTGGATTTTGCAACATTTTTAAGATTATTGCAATGGCTTGGCTCGGCTCCTAGGCAAGCTAAAGAAATATCAGTCTAGACATAACTTCAATGTCATTTTTACAACAAATTGACCTGTTAATATACAACAAATTTGAACAGTAGATCTTAAAAAGAACTATCAATATGTCTCTGTCAAAATGGGAAGGGATCTTCTTCAGACAGGGTTTATCGTAGGCCAAGTTCCACTGAACAGTTTCAACAATTTGGATGACAGAGTGACATTTTTACAGGACACTGCAAACAACATTGTTTGTAAGCTCTTTGGAGAATACGATCATAAATCAAAATGATCCTGGCTAATTGGAGAGAAAGCAACAAATTGACAAGAGCAAATGAAATGAAAGCATGAGCAAAGATCTACAGTTCAAAGAGAGTATTTTAAATGCACTCATAAAAAATAAGACCTGTACAGGAGTACAGAAAAGAATCTAAGGGTTATAATGTCTTTGAAATTAAATATGAGTCAGCTACATGTTTCCATTACAAAAACATTACATTAGGCAATGAAGATCAGAGTTTTGGCAACAGAAGTATCCTGCGTAGGACACCGAAAATAATTATTCCATTCTCTCTGTTCTGATGAAACTAGACATAAGTTGGTATAGTTTCATTTTTAGGAAAAAATAAATCCCTCTTTTTTAATTGTTTAAATGATAAAATACCAGAACAACCTAACTTAGACTGCTACGAAATCTCTTTCATTTTTGCTATTTATTGCAATTGAATTGAAGAAAGAAGAAAATAATGGGTTTACTCTACTGTCTGGTTGATCCAGCACATGTTGGATCTCTTCCTTTCGAACAATTAGTTTCTCATTGAACTTGAGGCATAAGCTTTCAATGGATAACAAAATGTACCCCTGCAGTTATAATCTGGATTTGTACTGGTGCAGAACTCTGAAGACAGAGAAATGTTAATTCCACTCTGAAATACGTAACATGACTCATATATTTTATTTGTTCTTTAACAATTCCAAAGGTATATTTGGGGATATCCATAATTACTCATTTTTTTATATGTTTTTTAAATAAAAAATAAAATCTCCATTTGAAATTTCATCTTGAAATACAAAGTTTTACTTCATAATCAAGTAAGGGTTTTAATCATTTTAAATTAAAAGAGAAGCTAAAGAAAAGCACTAAGTGAACAGGCTTTTTTAATACAAATTTACACTTTTCATTCAAAATTGTGACAATTAAACACTTTGACTTTTAAACTAAGACCAGTTTGTTTATTCTCATCCTACAGTTTCACAAACCAGAGACCAATGTGGCAACAGTATTACATGCTGAATGTTATGGGTAATTAAGAGATTGAGTTAACTCATCTTCAGGTGATAAAAAGTGGTATCCAGATGATGAAACCCAGGCGTTAACATAGATTTTGCTCTGCATTCCAAAAGCAATCTCTACTATAATCTGCATTTGGTGACAAAGGAACAGTCCCCGCCACACTACTTCTCTATGTGGCTGCTAGTGTGCTACTAGGAAAGATGTTATTCATAAAAGTTATATGTTATTAATTAATCATTGAAATATATTCGTAGTTTCAACTGCAATATCCCAAGTTATTTAATTATTAGCTAGTTGTGAGATCTCGATGCATCCATTTAAATTTGAACTGTTATTTATCTAGCGTGCAATCATAGCTGTACCCAGTCTAAATTAAAAATGCATCGAAATGCACTGAAGACACTTTATTTAAAGTGTTACCAAATATGTTACAGGACGTAAAGCTGTGTAATTACTTAAGGGATCATATTTATAGCATTGGAGCATCCCAAGCATTAAATGGCTTTTGTAGTTGATTAAACGTTGAAGTGATGCTGAGGTAGAACTGCCAACGCTGCCAATGTGCAACCCATACATTTTCTCCCGGTCTCTGAAGTGCTGCGCTGGCTTCCTTTAGGGCTGTCCAACGCTACCACTTGAAACAACGATGAATGATGGAGATTATGGTTTACTTGTAAAGTGAGGAGGATTCAGAGCAGAGTATGAGAGATTAAGGAGCCGATAATGGAAGGTTAGAAATCAGGAAGAAATAGCATCATGGAGGCAAGGACTGATGTGCAACGCTAGGAAGAGACAACCAAGGATGAAAGAAAGTAGAAGTGAAGAGGGCAGGGAGTGGAAAAATGAAGTGGACTTTATTTTATATTGTAAATATTGTTTAGGTACCTGACAAAAGTGTAGGTAAGTGCAACACCTGGAACACTTAAAAGAATATTTTTTAAAAATAATCCTTGTGAGATCTGTAAAGACTGCACATCAGTGGAGATGATTATGTGTGTGAGTAGCCATGAGCTAAATAATTTTTTTTTTGCATGAACTCAATGCAGTCTGGGGAGCATCCTCAGTGGGAACATGATCCTGCCTCATACACATAAGACAGCTGAGCAAAATATTAGCCTTATGTGCAGACTCAGCAATAGGGGTATATACGGCCCGGGGAAACAGAAGGACTCATCAGAGAATGTATGAAATCTCAGAACAAATTATCAGTGGTCACTAGTGACCACTTACTGGAGGACCCAACCAGAACAGCTGTAGTATGTTCCTCTCCATCTACCCCAAAGTTGTGAGTGAATGGGGTTTTCCTTATTCCCGTTTATTAGTCCAATTGGTCCATAGCCAGCCTGTTTATTCCAGTTTTGCAGGCAGAAAAAAAAAAAAAAAAGAGTAAAGGACAGATAACTTCAGACAAAATAAAGAACTCTGTCTTTGGAACTCTGCTCCATACTAAGATCTCCCTTCTGAGCCTTCTAATACTGTATTTGGAAACAATTTGATCTACATATAGGATTATACCACTTTCAAATATCCTTTGGAGGAAAAGTCATTTTATTTGGTAAATAGAATGCATGAATAATGAAGAATACAAGAATACTATAAAATAATTAGGAAGTGGTTCAAAGGTGCTCATTTACAATGGAAGAAATTAAATATGCAAATAAATTATTATCACAGAGGTAGTTAACAAACAAATGAGTAGGAAAAAAAGATTGTGCCTTCTAATTCATCATCATTTAAAAGACACCTGTGAGTTCTAGCTGAAAAATGACAACACTAAGAAATGCAGATGGTCGCATTTTGCCTTCTATCAGTAATTTTTTTTACACGTTAATTAAATGGCATGAGAAAGCAAGAGCATTTCCTGTAAGAAAACAGTATGATTTAAATATATATTATATAATTTACATATAATTTAAATATTTAAGTAAAATGGCTAAATAAAGCAGTGAAAAGTATCTTTCCTTCTCACATGTCTCCTGCTTTGTCTGTTTTCTAAAAGCAATAGGAACTGATAGAAACCCCATCTAGACTTGTCATGGAAAATTTGACCAGTTGAACAGCTTCCTACACGTTTTCTGTGCTGCTTCTTTAACACTTCATAACTTGATGGCACCTGAGGATCAAGCTATGTACTCAGAAAAATGTCATTATATCTACGGCATTCAGAAGAACACTATTTGCTTTTATTTTTTAAGCCAACTGTTGTTAACATCATATTGACAGACCAGACATCAGGTGAGCAGACATCCTTTCATGCCTCTGGAGAGCCTATAGATCTTTCAGAATCAGATATTATTAAATGGGATTGGCCAGGTGTAACGGAACTGGAAGCAAGCGGTGAGACGGGATTGGACCAGAATATTTGAGACAAATTTAAAGAAGTGTATATTTCAGCACTGTAATTTCCATGAGTATGGAGGAGATGCAGAAAAGCAAGAGGGGAGATTTAGCAGCTTCTGAAAATTTAAGCTTCCAATAAAATCTCACCAAATAAAATTAGTTTGATAGTCTATCCAGTTTCTTGCTTTCTACTTCAACAAAATATCACAGACCTTGCCTGGGTAGGCAGGACAGAGGGGGATATCTGCTGAGAACCATGGGTACTAAACTCATCTCAGTGTGATGCTTGTAATTTGTTTCCACAAGTATTCAATATATCCACAGTTTTTTGGGTTTGTGTTATTTTGTTGTTTGTTTTTTTTTAAAAAGAGAAGAAAGGAAAGAAAGAAAAACATTTGCAAGAAAAACGGTCCCCTATTTCAGAAATAATGTTTGCTGGCAAACAAGTACAGTATGTGCTCTAAAACAGTTTACTCTAATACAATATATACTGAATTACTTCTTGAATTGCCACCTTCCAAAAGAAACAAGTAATAGTTCAGAGGATGAAAATTACTGACTGATCCTGCTGATTATATATATTTATTGTAGGTTGTGCTATAAATGTACCAGACATGGAATAAGCCAGCTCTTTCATTCTATAAGAAAAAAAAACACTAAAAACAAACAAAAAAGCAACACACAACACATCAATTTTTCCTAGTACACTGGAAACATATTTTTCACAGAAATAAACACATTTTGCAACCTTTTCTTTTTCTCCTTTGATAAAATAAAAGGTACATAGCAGGGTGTCTTGTAACAAACTGTCTCATGAAATTGCAACAGGACATTCTATATGCCTAGTGGCCATTTAATTTAATGGGATTTTTATTAGTTTACACCAACTGGATTATTTAAACCACAGGGGTCTTTGCAAGTGAAAGCACAATTTGAACATGGAAGAAAACCAATCCCAACCATTCTATTTTAAATATTAAATATATTTTTTAATTCTGAAAATTAAATATATTGCATTTTGATTCATCTCTTGAAATGGTATTCTTCCTAACAATTTCATGAAATTTCACTTCTGCTGAAACATAAAAACCAACTCAGTTCTTTAATTGTCATTGTGTAACAGTCCAATTGCTTCGAGAATCTCAACAGACTTTACTGCAAAAGAGCATTATATTTGCACCTGAAGCATGGAAATGAGGCTTACATCCAAAAAGTTCTCTTTGTTATCCTAATTGAAGGAACATTTTTATTTACTTCATATTTTCACATCCTACTTTTTACACACATGGGGGCAGGAAAGTGGATGTTTATGGGTGTCCACAATAATCTGAATTATCTATCAATCATGGCAGTCTTTAGACTTCTGCATCTATTAACTTAATTTGACTGCTTTTAGCTTAATTTGTGATAGTTATATTTTATAATGACGTTATATTATTATTATTAACACCAACAAGATTGACTTACATTCTAATTATCAGCTTTCCATTGAAGATCATTAATAATTTCATCTTCTTTCTTAAACTACTTCATTAAGGTTTTCTTAAATGAAACAGCAAAAACTATAACATAAAATTTCAGTTTTGCACTGGAGATTACAGAGAAAAAACCTCTGACAAGAAAACGAATGTTTTATTGAGAAATGCTTCTTTTAGGTAAGGGTCATTTGAAGTTCAAAAAATCTTTTTATACCTCTCTGAACTGAAAGTACTAAGCGTTGTCCACACTGTAAAACATAGCTTTTGTTTCAAAGAGTTTATAATTTAAACAAATTCTGCCATTTGTAAGAACTAGCCAGTGAGGATTAAGAAAAAAATATGTACCAACATCTATAGGATGGATAAAAAGGTTCCAGCCAAGAATGTAGAACAAATGGGTGTCAACAGGATGCTACTTAGCAGTACAGTGATTTTTTTTAGCTTACTTAAGAGAAAACTGGATAAGAAGCTACACAGCAACAATACACATTAAAAGAACATTATCAGGGTTACAAAGTCAAGCACTCGGATTGCTAAAATTTCATGGTGCCACAAATGAATTGTTACTGTATTTTGGAAAAGTGATATTAAATGCCTTGGCTGCATTGGCAAATGAGGGAAGCTTTCGGTGCTAATCATTACTTGACCTAGGGCAGATGTATTACTTCCACAAACCAAGGGAAAGAAGAAGAATTCCCTTAGTAATGGACTACAAATACATCAAATACTAGTAGTGACCAAATATGAAAGGGAATTATTATTGAGTCACATAAAAAGGACGACCATTCGTTTGTGGACTGTCCACATCTATAGACTGTATATGGTGTTTCTAACAAGCATATATTTAATATATTCTATTGTATATGATTCTATTCTGTACAATTAGGAGAGAGACTTGCTCTTCATACTGAATATGTAAATTCAAACACTTACAAAGGTATTTATACATGAGCTTTGTCATTTTCCTGTTTCAAAAATAGAAGTAATCTAGCAAAACAAGGCCCAGTTGGATCTCTCAGAGGCAGGTTACCACTCCTCCCTGCACACAATGACTAATCAGCTAGAAATATTCAAAATGAATGATTTACTAATAACAGATTAATTTCAAATTGTCAGCTGACATTGCAAGAACTCACAAATAGCAACTAATAATTGTATTAAGGATTGAATTAGAAATCTTTATTTGTGAAAAGATTTATGATGAGAAAAAGGGCTAAATTGACAATGAGTAGTGGGCATGCCGCTGAGCTCACTTTTACAGGATTAATTCTGACTTTGATTAAGTCAGTAGGCTTGTTTGTTGGTTGAGTCTAACTCACCTCAAGTCTAAGTGAGTAGAGAAGCAGAATAATTTTTACAAGCAAGAAAGTAATTTATAGTAGAAAATGTCAAGTACAATCTGCGTGTAAGGGGCAGATGTCACACAAGAAAGCAAAGTAAAGCAAATGGGCAAAAATAAGACTATGGAAGTGACGAACAGCCTGATGTGATTTTAGAAGGTGTGACACTAGAGACTGAATACAATGTTGTTACTAAATGATAACAGGGGAAAATGGTGTCCTGCTTCACACTGTTTTACTTTTCCATACTGCTTAAAAACACAGAAGACCTATGATTTATTCTGTATGTTTATTCCAAACAATTTATTCTGTATTGTAACGACAAAGTAAACATCATCTGGGATCATCCTGGATTAGTTGGATGATTGGATCTTGAAAAATTACTCCTACAGCATAGTTTTCTTTTGAAGACAGGGATGTGTAAGAACTATGTGACTATTTTCTGTTTCTATTTGAGAAAAAGCTAAGTCTCTGTCTCATTCTGGAATCTGAAATTTAACAAGGTCACTCAGAGCCACGTTGTCTCTTCTTACTGATCTATGCTTCATTCAGTGCAAATGTAATTGAGTATTTTGTCACGATGTTCAAATTTAAATCTTTCAAACTGATGTAAAGAATAGGAAATCATTAGTAGGAAATAAAAAACTGTAGAGCAGATTGAAAAGGAATTTACAACAGTAATTGAACATCCAATGACAAGCCACTGGGAGAAAAGAGAACATATTAGTGTTAGTAAATTTGAGAGGCTTATAACTCAGGTTAATAATTGGGCATTGTACAGCACATAACTAGGAAAAAAAAAGTTATTATACATCATACAGACTACAGGTATCAGACTATTTGATATTACAAGGTACAGATACTAGATACTACAGATTACATTATCTTCTTTTCCACAAGTTAGGACATTGAACATGTCAAAAGTCAGCTCTCTAATGCTGCCAATCTTACCCAATCACAAATCATGACTTATTTTTCCCTCAAAATCATAAGTTTAACATTAAAATCTGGAGATTTTGTTTTGACATATGGTCTCTTCCCTGGTGAGATTTTAACACTTGAAAATAAATGAAGAAATCCTGTCCACTCCCAGAAGAACCACAGTAATTTAGCTCTGTGAAAGACTTTTATACACCAGAGCAGGAGTTGAAAGGAAATTTGGTATCAGTGGAAATAGAATTGCCAAAGCAGAAAATCTGCTTTTAGCCAGCAATATTCTTGTTTTATCCAAGGGCTACATCTTACAAACTGTAAAATGCTCAGTCGCTTCATTTTTATCTTCTGATAAAAACAAAGACAACCTCGGTCTTCCATCATTCCTCCTCAAAAGGCTTATGTCAGGCAGGGTAATGTCAGTTCCAAGATATCTAGAAATGTATTTTCATTGTACATCCATAGGAAAGGAATGTTATTAAAGAAATAATCATATTGTAAGAAATCCAGCATTCTAGCAGGTAAAGGGTATATGAAGCATAGTCTGATCATCTCTTCAGAACAGAAAATCCTGATTAGGACTATCGCATCCGGCCATACTTAATTCAGTGTAAAAAAATCAGTGAGGTTTAAAAGCTTCATACAGAGGCTCTAATTGAATTTAGGTGAAGCAAAACTAATGCACTGTTTGGCATATCTGAATCATCTCTGCCTAAAAGAAGCATTTGCTTCTTCCTACGGTTTATGAGCAAGGATGGTGGTCACAGACCATACCCCATGCTGACCGAGTGCGCTAATGGGTACACATGTGAGTTAGGGAAGAACTGTCCCACTGAAAAATAGCCACTTATTCACTACTGGAACACACCCATGGCAAGACCTCGAGATATGGAGCTGCAACAACAATTTTAAAGGGATACTGTGTAGAGGGCCACATATTCTGAGCCCTGTACTCATCACATCTGATCCTTCACTCTGCCCACCTAGCCATGAGCAATCACATTGTCTTTAAGCTCCAAACATGAAGAATTTAAAGTGGGAAGGACCATGTCCACAGCCTCCTGTATTTCTGTATGAAAACTAAGATTTGGGGTTTTAAGATACTTATATGCAGTACTGAGAAAACACTCCCTTTCTCAGAATATAACTCAAGGGTGCAAGCTCAAAGGGTGCAACATACCTGCTATTTAAAGTCTATGTACTCAATTTTAGGGCAAAAGAAGTACTTATGAATCATATTCAATTAAAATAATTCATTTTCTTTATTTTGTCAGTAATATAGGTAGTATAGCAGTACACCAAATAGATAGATGGACAGATAGACAACAAGGATACAAACATTTCCTAAGTAACCCACTTTTGAATATGAAGCTGATGGGTGCTGTTTTCAGTCTTCACTGTAAGCATAGATCACTGCCAGACAGCTGGATAATATTGGTTTTAGTTTTTCTTGTTCTGTTGCTTGAGTCTCTACAAAAGGTTGCTTGTTTGTGCAAGTGCTATTAGTTGCCATGACAGTATTTGTGATATAAATAAAGCAGCAGTAAGTTTGAAATGTCCTCCTCCTGCAAGGTGCTTGGTGCCAACTGAAAAACCTGCAAAGACACAGCCTGTCTTTCATGGTTCACGTCTCCAGAAAAAAATTAGATAAAGAGTTACAAATTATTCTTAACAAGCCTGGCTACTGTCTTCAATCCTGGAGGAGTAGGTAGTTTAGAAGAATTGGCTGTTAAAATTTTCTGGCTATGCAGATCAGCTGTTCATGTTTTCATTTGTTAAGCTCCCTCCACTGTCTTTTCCATTTCTGGGAAACCACCCACCTATGCCTCATTCTGTAGCTCAAAACATAAGAAACTCACCTTCCACATGAAGAAAATTAGTCTCTGTCTTTCTGTTTTCTATCTGATTCATGGTTTCATCTGTTGTTATGTGATGACCATGTGAAACAGGCTTGCAGACACATAACACATGATGCTCTGAGGAAGGAGCGTGAGAGAGGAGTCAAATGAGTGAGTCCCACTTGCAGTGTGCGACACTTAGACAAGTCCACCTTCCCCATTTACTCTTGCAAAACCTACTTCCCAAAAATGATATTAAATCTCATGGCTGTTGACCCCTTCGCAACGAACTACATACAGCTTTCCAAAACCAATACCACATAAATCTCCAAGCTACCCAACCCTGTCTCCCCATCCAGTTCTCTACTCCGTTCATAAGGTCAGGCTTTTGTACAGCATCTACTACTGTGCAGAGCAGAGTAAGTTCTGGATGTTGGGACAAGGCTTCAAATGCTCCAAAGAAGACTGCATCTCAGAGGAACTATACAGCATAACTTATATTAGAGCAGTGTAAGATAGTGAAAGTTTGCTTAATGCCCCCACTCTGAAATAGAAGAAAGCTATTGTGCATATGCAGTGGTGAGAAACCTGATTTCTTGATGGGGAAAGAAAACAGAGAAAGGCAGGAAGATCAAACAGCTGAACCTGTGTGCCTCACCATCTAAGGAACTCAATGACTCTAGTTTTAAAGTCAGCCTTGCTTTGAGCAAGAGGTCAGCACAGACAACCTCAAGATGTCTCCTCAAACTTAACAAATTCTGTGGTTCAAGAGCTTAGTGGATGCCTTTCCTCAAAGTTACTTGGGGTCTCCTTCTTCTGGCTTGATTTAGAGTCTTTTTAGAGGGTAGGAGTGTTGGCCTGCTCGGTATGACCAAATTCAGAGGGTAATATCTGCCCTCATGTATATGCCAGATTAAAAAGATAATGAAAAGAAAAATACAGACCAAAATTCCATCTAGAAGAGTAGAGTCTCTTATTGTCACTATTATTCAAAACCAATCAGACTACTGCAGAACTATCTCATGGAAAGGTTTCCCATGGAAATGAACACAAGTGGGAAAAAGCTTTGTTCTTAAGAATGAAAAATGCAAGGACGGGCAAAATCACCACCTGACTATAGAGGTAATGGTTTAGTTCATAAAAATGATTTCTCCTTAAAGCAGACATGATGAACCTTTAATAATCTGAAACACTCAAAATACTTTTAGTGCTTAACTCTATCAACAGGAATTATTGTACAAATACAATGAGCTTATTTACACAAGGTTGAAAAAGCAACACAAGATCAAGCAGATACTTCAATTTTCCTAACTCAATTATAAACCTTATGCTATGGAAGGAGGGTAGCTATGTAACCACTAAAATAAACCAGAAGATAAATAAGTAGTATATGAACTATGAAGCTATTATAACTGAAATAATTCAGTATCTAGATGTCGTGGGCTTTTCTGTTGTTTTTTAATATGGGGGAAAACCTTACAAAATAAATGACCAAACTAGCAAAGAAATTAGTAACTTCCATTTCTATAAAAAAATATATAATTTATAACATAACTAATTTTGATAACAAAATGCATTTACAGGCTTCTTTTTAAATATATGTTTTGTACTTCTTTGTATAAGCCACAGAAGACACAGAATTCAAGATAATTAAAGCTATAAATAGAAAGAACTGCTTCTTAAAACTACTGAAGATTTGAAAGCAAGGGCTTAGACTTTTTAGATGTTATTTTCTTCAATTTTTGCTCATTTGTTGGACTAGGCAGTCACTAAAGAACCTTTAACATTTAACTTTCTTTTAGATCTTGTAACATTTATTGTAAAAATGCCTGTGGAAATAAAGAACCAGGAAGTGGTATGACTAATCCCCAAAGGATCTGTTAGTGAGCATCAGTTCCCCCGATTTTTTGGCCTTTTTGCCTGTTGACATTTTCTGTTCCCTTTTAAAGCCATTAGGAAACTGCAAAACATAACTTTTGATACAGTGAAGTCTCCAGTGGCAGAAGATCAAGATAAATCTGAAAAGGCGTAAATTAGGAGATCTTGGAATCCACAGACTGTTAAAATATGGGCAGTGATAAGTGGAGCATTTCTGGATCAGCAGCTTCCCACTTATGTCAGAAGAATAGCACATTAACCTCCTAAAGATGTGTTTATTTATACAAATGAGGCAAGATGGAGAAAACTGAATTCTCATATAATGAAAATTAATGTGAATGAAATGAAAAACCAAAATAGCTTTTATCTATTTGTCTAACACTTACTAAAATTAATTGGAAATAGATGTGTAAAAACAACTGTGGCCTGAATTTAACTACATAGAACCAAAGAACCAAACTCCCTGTATCTCTAGGTGACCAGGAGCTGAGACCTGCAATTCTAAGAATACAGAGACCAGTAGAGACTCTATCCCAGAGTTAATCTTTAAGTCAAACAGTAAAGTTATCCTTACTCTGGATCTGAAGCTTGGTCTTAGCTCTGCTTCCCTTTCAGCTCCACAGAAGGTGTCTGAAGAATAAACAACAAAATTTTTCAGAATGAAGAATAGTTTTGTGATTAAGGAAATATGCTGCCGCTAGTTCCCAGACCTGCCACTGCCTCCCTGTCTGACCTTAATCTCTCTATTATTCAGTTCCTTATCTGTAAAATAAGATAGTGATACTTCTCCCATTCTTTGTCTGACTTGGTTCTCTGAACTATCTGATCTTCAGAATAGCAACTGATTTCATTTGAGTATATTTTCTCGTCCTTCCACAACTACATTTTAATCCCAGCTGAGGTCACACAGGTTCTTTCAATACAAGCAATTAAAAAAAAAATAATCACTGAGTGGTTTTGGGGAATAGAAGCATATTTGAAATCTGACAAAGTATTTCTGTAAAGCTTTTGTGTTAAAAACACTGGAGAAAATTTCTACACTGGGACAAGTCAGGGGGAGGGGTTAAGTGATGGATAAAATGATGGTGAAATATTTTGCTGAAGGACCAACAACCAAATTACCAGAAATAATTTATACCAAAGTACCACATCTTACTGTGTATATGGACATGTGAGGACCTGTATGCATGCTTTTTCTGTGTAGCCAGTTAGGCAGATGGCCCCACTTCCACTGACAAATCTCTGTCAAACAAAACTGTCTTAAACTAATTCAGTAACCACAACACTAACGTGTACGTCAATATAAATTAACTAAGGCACAGAAGCACAGAATCACAGAACGATATGGGGTTGGAAGGGACCTCTCGAGATCATCCAGTCCAACCCCCTGCCAGAGCAGGGTCACCCAGAGCAGGTC
This sequence comes from Tringa tobata, assembly GCA_033628505.1. NCBI lineage: Eukaryota > Metazoa > Chordata > Aves > Charadriiformes > Scolopacidae > Tringa > Tringa tobata. Next base: position 2,229,900 of record JAHREE010000174.1, on the reverse strand, counting down.
CCACAGGAACATGGCCAGGGCGGTTTGAATGTCTCCAGAGAAGGAGACTCCACCACCTCTCTGGGCAGCCTCTTCCAGGGCTCTGCCACCCTCACAGGAAAGAAGTTCCTCCTCCTGTTTAGATGGAACTTCTTATGTTCAAAGCACAAAAATTCTTAATATATATAAAAAGTTAGTGAAGTAGTTCAGTCGAGAGTATGAGAAAAAGCACATGAGATGAACTTTATTGAACATCCACAAAACTGCATCAAGACTGGATGAAGCAGAAAAAGATGCCTGGACCATCTCCCGGGATGCACAAAACCATAGGTGTCATGGGGGATGTTATGTAGCAAGGCATTTGTTAGATAAAAACACAACTAATTAAGCATGCCTCATCACAGAGGGTAATTTTGTCATCCAGAAATGAGAGGATTTAACCAGCCTGCTCAAGAAGGATCAGTAGAAACTGTGAGAAAGAGTGACATTCAATACCTTTTGACCACAAGCTGCTTCAGTTCAACAAAGTTAGAAAAATTCTCCTTGAACGAAGCAATATAAAAATACTATATTTTGTGAGAGCAAAATGAAGTAACTGGGATCGTAAGTTGTAGCTCTTTCCAATGTTCAAAGGCCATTGCAGTAGCAGATGGATCAGGACACTACTTCAGAAGCTTAAATCCAAAATATATTTGTCAAAATATGTATTTTTGGGAGTGAGTCATGTAAGATGTGAGGCAATTATTACCATAAAAAGTCAAAAAACATGGTCAGAATGTAAGGAAAAAAATAAATCATTGATAGGCTAATCACAAAGATCTCTTTGTTAGAAGTGAAAAGTGCATATCCTACACCTGGAAACAATTAGGTAATAAAACCAACAGAATAGATTCTAGGAAAATAGGGTCAAGGGAGTAAGGAAGATATCTGCAGAGCTAACAAATGGAAAAAGAAAACCAAGTGAGATTTAGCTCATTAATAAATTCAGAATGGGATAAATAGATAATGCGAACTTGTTCACCTAAGGCTCAACTTTAAAAAAAAAGTGCTATGCAAAACAAGCAAAACAGCTTTTGACAATTAGGAGGTAATAATGACTTTGAGCATGAATTCTAGGGTATTCAGGGGCTTAGCTAATGAACTTACTGAACCACTTACAATTGTTTAAGCCATAGAGAATTAGAAAGCACCTGAGAAACGCAAACCTACCAAAAGGAAGAGAGAAGATTAATCTTTAGGAACCATACCTTCAACTCCATTGCTTAGGGAACCATATGTAATATATACATATATAATATAATATAATATAATATAGAATGTAAGAAATGTAGGAAAATCATATGAAAAAGCCTAGAATTTTATAGTATGGTTTGAAGAAACAGAGACACAGATAATTACATACCCTCTCCAGCCTCCTCACACAGGCAGCAGATCTGGAAACAAATTACAAAAGATAGTCACAGTTTATCTCTTGAGAAGATAACATAATGTCCCTCCTCTTTTCTTAGGGAACTGCACTGTGCTCTCTGCTCAGTCATTTATATTCTCTGGCTATAGAATAGGGAATGAGGGACCTAGGGATAGGTCTTCTTCCCAGACCTTTCCACCTAACATTTTTCTGTTAGAATAGAACATCAGCTGGATAGACTAATAATGTAAATATCATTTTATAAGCCCATCATATGTTTGTTCCTCTGTGGAACTAATACATCTGTGACAATTTACGCATAAGTGAATATGGAGATTGCAGGAGATGAGATCACAGTCATGAAACCTGCTTAACAGGAAGGTCATATCCAGTGAATGAGACGATTTTACCATTTTGCTCATAAAATGAATGGATGAAAGAAATACAGAACACATCCCATACATACATGTGTTGTTTTTATGTAGCATCATGCAAAATTAATGGCAATAGTCTGGGCTCTAAGCAAATGGGAGATGAAAATGTAGTGAAAGACAACAGAAAGGATGCTGATGAACAGAATCCAGTGTACAGAAGTGTGCAATGGTGTGTTACCAGGATCATTGTTACACCTGCTCTTATTTAAACATTCTACTGACTGATTTAAGGCTGGGGTAAACCACCAAGGTAATTAAATTTGAAGATGATACTAAATTCATAGATTCTGAGAGCTCCAGAGATTCAGAACTACAAAAAGCAGACAAAATATGCACAGAAAATAGCAGGATGGAGATGCAGCTAGTTTTCTCATGTGCACTATTTATCTGGGAAAAAAATGATATGAAATAAAGACAATCTATGAGACAGTAATCTAGAAATGAACAGTGATGAAAGGACTTGCAAGCGATAATGGACTGTAAATTAGGTATGTGTTTATAAAGCAAATTTGCAACAAGAAAAGGTCAATATGATTCAGGAATTGTTTGAAGGGAGGGATCATATTATGACAAAGGAGTACAAAGTCACTCTTGAGGATATGAATACCAAATTGCACCTAAAATACTGTAGGCAGACCTTGGTCCTCCGTTCTTAGGAGTGTATAACTTGAAAGGAATTCAGAAAGGACCAGAAAAAATGATGTTGCTGCTGTAGCAATTCTTATGTTATTAAAGAGGTAAAATGCCTGGATATAAAATAATTGGCTTTTTAATAAGGAAAGAATATAACAGACACTGTCAGGATGAAAGGCTTTATAGATGGGTCAGCAAGATGGACTTAAGAGATTGACTTCTGAACAGGAGACCTATTTGCTTATGTCAAGAAAAGTGACAGAAGTCCACCTAAACAGACAACTTGAATTATACCAGGAAAAAAATAAAACACAAACAAACAAAAAAAATTTGTTTTGAAGCACTTTATGATTTGGCAAAAGGAAATCCAAGGTGGAGTAACAGGTATTTTTTCTGTCAGTGTTCATTTTTCTTTGTAGGAAGAGTAATACTAAGGGCAGTATAAAACATCATAATAAAGTATAATAATTGATCCAAGAGAACTTTCCCTTGTTTCTGTAATACAAATTTCTTCATTTTCACTACTGAATAACAAAACCGCTTTTTGGTTTTACCAAAGATGAGGAGGACAGAAATCCCATTCCGTTGTCTTTAACAAATACATGTATTAAATTTTAAGGCAATCATTTTGCTGTTTTTGATAATCTATAAAGAAGGCAGCACTTACAAACTTACAACAAGGAGTAGTAAAAGCAAAAGCTACTGTGTACTTTTGTAAATACATTAAGAAGAGGGAAGGGAAAAAAAAACAGAATAAATAAGGAGTGTGGATAGTAAATTTGCTTAAGATTTCTTGGAATAAGTGGGGGAAAACGGACACAAATCTCTAAAGTTTCAAATGATCTGTGAAAAATTTATAATACAAATATTCACAAAATGAGAAAAATTACTGTAAGGAAGACAGTAATAGAAATATCATCAGAGAAAGGTAGAAGAAGGGTGACAAACAAGCCAATTTGAATGTAATAAAAAAGGAAGAATGCATTAAGAAGACATAGGAAAAGATAGTGTCAAAAGAGAGTCAGAGAACAGAGAAAAGGCAGAGATAACTGCCCAGACAGTGTGCAGCTGCACTGCTGTTGTGCCATCTGAAACTGTGCACTGCACAAAGAAAAGCAGTTTTGAAATGATGGCATAAAAAAATGCCCATTTGAATCTTGAGCAAAGTTATTGAGGATCCATTGAGAAATGTGGTCTTGATCAGTAATTTTTGCTCTGGGAAAAGCTAAAAATTGTACTTCAGTTATAAACCATATTAGGTAGATGCTTTGCTGAAATTTAAAAAAAAAAAAAAAAGACATTTTGAGAGAAAAAAATGGAAGTGTAACAAATGCTCCCAGAAGGTAGGATAAAAGGAGGTTCTTGCTCATAAACCTAGTGGATATTCATTTGTTTGCTTTCAGGTCAAACTGGACATGTGCCATTAATAAATTAGTGCTAATGAATTCCTGGGTTGAATGCACCACCTCTGAATTTTTAGCATATTTTAAGAGAAGATCAACAGGCATTAATCAGGCAACAAAGCGGTAATTCATTCCTCCAATGATTTCTTCCTCAAAGGACCAGCAAATTCAAATAAAAACTGAAAGACTCAGAAATACCTCACATATTAGTAATCCCTGCTTGCTGACATCTGAAGATAAAAGTGAATGTTTGGCTGTCTTCTCATTGATATTAGACGTGTTCACAAGGTGAGCTGACTTCAAGCTTCTATCACAAGTGACTTGATTTCACAGAGGCATATATTTCACCAAAGCATTACTAGTTCTGTAATTAATGTCCTGCTTTGTACAAGTGTCCACTAAGTTTTATGAGCATTACTGCATGCTGCAGATACTTGTTGCAGATAATTTTGCTAGAGGATCAGCAGAATTTGGAAATACAGATTAAGGTTCAATTCCTTCTCAGCAAGGATGGGTAATTCAAATTTACCTTTGGACAAAAGACACAAAAAGAATACTGGATGTTCATGGCTAGAGAACAACCTCGTTATGCAGCAGGAATGTACCTGTCACAGAAGGCAGCAGTCAAGAAATAAATCATTTTATCACTGTCTCCCCTTTTCCCATCTCTCTTGCAGTAACTATTTACTGAAAGCCCCATTCTGAGAGGTAGCAGCGATTCTGAGGGGTAACTGGACAAGGCAGAGTTGCCCAATTTCATGTTGCACTAGAACCATCCTTGCTAAAGGTGTAGGTGACAGGAGCTCTTTTTCTCCTGGACCATTAGGCTTTTTTCAGTACAGGTGGGTAGGAAATGTTTTCCAACTGCACAGGATTTCATTTCCTTTTTCCCAAATCAAGAGGAAAAATAAAATTGTCCAAACTTTCACAAATTGTTCATGCAGAATATATTTCTACTATATAGACTGCTAAGCTTCATTTTGATCCACTGTGATCCACTACATTGTTCAAGTAACATCCAGTTTTCAAATAGAAAAGATCCTTTTTGAACTAAGAACTGATTTTATGATAAAATTATTGCAAGCTCTTTTCAATGGTCCATATGTCCCACAAGTTGTGTCTGCCTCTTTCCTGTAGTGCCTGATGAAACAGAAGAAGATGGGTCAAATGAAGGGAAATAAGAGTTCATGTTCCCATAATCTTCTGCCATTACTTTTACAGCAGGACTCACCCCATTAATTTCAGTCTTACTCATCCTAATTTAATATGATGTAGAAAAATCAAGTCTATAGGGGCTCTTTTGGAGGGTGTTAATTATTTATAAAGCTAATGCTAACTAGCTACAGACCAGATGATTAGTGAGTGTATTTGGTACAAATTTAGTGGCCTGAATCAAGTTTCTCTGAAACTATTGAGGATCTAGCTCAGACAAGTAACATCTCTTGGATTTGAAATCCTATTTAATCAGCAGGTTAAGCGTGAGATGTCTAAAAGATGAAAGAGCCATAGAATAAAGTAGATCAGTGTTAGTGTGCTTTAGGAATTAGGCGGCTGGGATTGGGAGGAAACAAAGACCTCTCTGGAGCTTTTGGCTCTATTTTAAATTTAAAGACTGTGATGAAACAAAATACATGTTGTAAGATAAACTTCCATGAAGCTGAAATTTCCAAATAAAGACATACTACAAAATATCAAAGCTAGCACCGCTTTCCAGTAAATATAACTGAAACACATGAAAAAACTTAAACAATATACTTTGCTACATATATTTGAAATTCAAATTGCCCCAGGAAAGGCAACAGTTTCCTGTCTTCTCTGAACTAACTGGGTCTTTTTCTAAGAATCTCTCAGCCAGATTTCCTTGTACAGCCTGACTGCACTGTGAAGCTGTGGCAGCGCAATGCTTTCTGTACTAAAGTATCCAGGTAAACCAGAGTTATGAACTGTTTTGCTCTGTTGGAAGAAGATTAGACAGCCAGTGTATGCCAGGGAGCATCAACATACCTAGGAATCAGCTCATGATCTTTTCCCTTGGATCATAGTTGAAAGTAAAAATGTAAGCGTGGCTGCCTGAAGTGGGAAGGCTCATATGTTGGGATCAAGACCCTGCCTACAATTGAGATAATCCAAAGAATGCCTTTCTACAAAAAGGATGGTCTTCTCAGTCAGAATTTCCTTTGTCCATTACAAAGAAATATATTCATGTCTAAGTGAAAGGACACTGTTCTCTTTCTAGACCTTTCCTCCTAATAAAATACTGCATTTTCATTTTTATTTTCTCCACATGTACACCTACCCTCAGAACAAATTCCTATTGAATTTAATGTGGGAGTAGGGTAGCTCTTTATCTAGTTATTTCTTTTGAAACAGCAGAATTATTTCTGTACTCTTCTGTTCTGACTGAACAAAGGAAAAAAACATGTCTTTGTATTTTAACAAATACAGGAGTTGAAATTATGGAGTACTCACCCAAGTACTTAGGTTTCCTTAGGATTTATCACTGAAACAGATTACTTGCCTAATTTCAAACCACACACTAATAACAGCCTATTTTTATTAATGCCCATTGCTTAATCAATCTAATCTTCCCACTGAAACTAAAATGCCAAGCTACTGCTGATATCAATGGTATCAGGATCAGACCTACATGTACCACACTCAGTAGTTTCGACATTCTTAAAAAGTTTTGTTTGGTTTAGAAATGAAAAGCTATTTTGTGGATGTCCAAGAGAAGTACAAGGAGAAAAGATGTAAATTTAAGACCGCATTTCAGTGTGCCAATCTGCACTGGAAGGATCCACCTGTGAACCTGATCTTAGTGTTTAAAGAGAAGTTGCTTCAGCGTTATTTCATGGTTACTTCAGCCCCGAGGATGAGGCGATTGCTCCAGAGCAAGTCTGAAATGCCTCATACGGATGGAAAGAGAGCAGCTTGATTGCTTCCTAACTGCTCCTTGTTTAATAACCATCCTTCTCTCTGACTCCTCAGGGTGCTTGGCTTCATCATGACTTAATTTGCTGTTTCCACAGATGTGATTCCATTAAATGAAATAAATCAGTGATCTCATACACCTCATAGATTTATATCTCAAAGTGATCCCTTCAAAGTAGATTTTTCTGTTAACAGCAAATAAAAAACTACACATTTTCTTGTCAAATTTTCTGTGACCTAAAAAGAAGGACATGATTGAAACTGTCTCATCATCATTGCAAGGTTATATAAATTACAAAAGACATTATAACATATTGAAAATCAACATTGAAAAAGAATTGAAATGACTGAAATGATCTTAATCAGTGTTGTTTGCATGTTATTTACTGAAGCACATACAGCATCTGCAGCTCTTCAGATCATACCAGAATCACTTCAGATTGGTCCCATACTTCACATAAATAAAGCTTTTCTTCAGAAATGGCAGCTCTAGAACCAACTTTTTTGATAGCGTCTTAGTTTTAGGAAATTGTTACGGAAACATTTCTTGTTGAATTCTGTCCTGAATCCCATTTTCTTTCCAATAAGAAGAGAGAAAGATTTAAAATATTACATATAAGGGCCTTTAAAATATTTCTGTATGCAGTTGAAAGAAACTAACAAAATTAGTGTTTAATTCCTCAAAGGAGTAATCATTTCTCCACCTTCTTGTTTTCAAACTTAATGTTGCCATTAAGTTTGGGTTAGGCTGAACTGAAAGGGTTGCAGTAGTTAATTCATATATTTATATATATATATATAGCTGTGCCTTTAAAAAACATCTACTTTATATTTTGTAGAGCAGTATCATGCTTTACAAATTCAAGTTGAAAGTGTGGAATTCAGAAATATATGACATGGGTCTTCTCATGCTGTCAGGCAAACAGAACTAATTCTATTTCACATAGTTAGTCATGAATATACATCTGAAAACTGCAGCCACATTTCCTTGCCAGAAGTGATGTATTATCTTTATGTTTTGCTCAGATTTGCTGCCAAAAACAAATGAAAAGAACCCCCATAATATGGGACTTGTATTGGGCAGCATGTGGGTCTCAACCTTGAGGTGACAGTTGCTCTATAAACCTTTTCCTTTAATGATAAATTAACTTATACCTGCTGATTTAACTCATTACTTGTTGACTTCTACATTTCATCTAAATGTAGAATAGAGAACAAAAGAGACATGATGTTGACAGATTTTCTTCTGTTGGTAGCATTTCAGCAAATTAACAACAACAAAAAAAAAAAACACTTGAAAATAATCTTTCAAACCAGTCTATTGCACAAGAGAGACTTTTTCTAAGGTCTTTCTAGGTTCAGCCTGGAGAAGAGAAAGCTTGGGGAGACCTTATTGTGGCTTTTTAACTCTTAAAAGGGGGCTTATAAGAAAGATGGAGAAAGACTTTACAGCAGGGCCTGTCAAGACAGGACAAGGGGTAACAATTTTAAAGTGAAAGAGGGGAGATTTAGACTGGATATAAAGAAAAAGTTTTTTAAGATGAGGGTGGTGAGACACTGGAACAGGTTGCCCAGAGAAGTTGTGGCTGTCCCATCCCTGGAGGTGTTTAAGGCCAGGTTAGATGGGGCTTTGAACAACCTGGTCTGGTAGGAAGTGTCTCTGCTCACAGCAGGGGGGTTGGAACTCGATGATCTTTAAGGTTCCTTCCACCCCAAAATCAATCTTACCATTGGGTGTATATAGAATTGGATTTATTTTTGTGATAAAGAAACAGACAATTTTCATAGGATTATCCCTATTTAAGGTTATGCTGCATTTAGTCTTCTGATATTTTAGTACAAAATAGTGGAAAAAGTCTTAAAGAAAGAAATAAGAGCATCTTGAAGTCATATCCCCTGTTACGGAAAGTAAAATCATACATCTCTTCCTTCATGTGGTTGTCTAGCAGCCCCTTTGCATTTTGAAAGAGAAAGAATTTTGGTTACTAAATGCCCTGAAATATTTGATTTGATTGTTTTAATCATTATTGAGGGAAACTGCACTGTCCTGATCTCCTTTATAGTTGGCAATTATTTCCTTGCCATTTTCCCGTCAACCTGGTGTAACTTCTATATTAGATAATTGCAGAAGCTGAGGTCTGAACCTGCTAAGGTATCAATCTGAGAAAGATCTGTAGTATAGGAGGCAGCATAACATAATGGAATCTAAAAGTGGCTATATTGCAGGAAGGGTTAAAGAGACTGCTATATTTTCACTGTGTGAATGAGTTATCATACTTGGGTAGAAAAGGCTATGTGGCCGATCAGTTACTCATTAATAATATTATGTAAAATCAGCCATTTCCTTCTTTTTCACTCAATTTCCAGTAAATGTCCAGTTTAAATTTCCGATCTGCAGGTAAAGTTTTAAATACAGTGCTGGCATTATGTGATGCTTTGTACATTACATTTTGGTACTTGAGAACCAACTACAAATGCTAATGTTGACAGGTAAGAATGTTGATGTAGTCAGGAATCTTTTCTTATTATTTGTCTTGTAATTAAAAAGATACTGCTTGTAACACAAATGAGGAGTAACTAGCAAATCAAAGTGAATTCCTTTTGGTCATTAATGATCATACCATATATTGCTAATATCATAATTTCCACTGTTTTTTTAAGATCACTAGCATTCATAACCCCGATTTCCTCTGCTTACCATTTAATTTCTAGGGAAAAACAAAGCAGCAATTTTGTATTTTTGTAAGATGACCCCCTTCTAGCTTCCAAGTATTTTAGGAAGGGTTTCATTGAAATTCAGTCCAAAAACAAATGTAATTTACTGCTAGTTGATAATAAGAGATCATCTGGCTTCAGCAAGGCTCGCGTGACTGAGTTTAATAAAACATTTGATGAAATCTTGATTAGATCACACAAAGCTTGGTATTTGGGAAACATCAAGTGTGATTTGTGCTTTTGTATCATTCTAACCCTAATGTCTCTTGTGCTGAATGAAATAATCAGCTTAAATGTATGTACACTAATGATGTGTTTGTCATGAAAACATAGCACACAATTCCTTCATCAGTGTCACAGGAAAGTACAATGGATTTAATTCAGTGCTAGTTGCAAAATATTTTTGCGGTGGGATGTTCTTAAAAGGCAGGATAAATTTGAAAAGCTCTCCTGTGTGTAATTTATACAGACAATAGAGTGATAAGCAGGGTCTTATCCTAGGTGTCGTTATTGTTCTCTGTTTTACATTTTGGAGTTGGAAAAAATAATATGTAATAGGCTGTGTTAGGATGTGGTCTGAACTAGGAGTAAAATCACCATCACTCTGCTATGACACTGCTCAATTCAAGTCTCTTGATACAGGAGTCGTGCATGTACTTGTGAAATGCCTGGTAACTTACTCTCCCCACCTCTTTTCCTTCCAGGGAAGGAAACCTGGGCCAATATGAAACATTTTTGTGTCTCCCATTTTTGAGTTGTTAACGTCAAATGCACATTTGCACCTGAGACACAAAAAAAACCAAAAAATCTGAAATCTTATAAAATGTTCTGAGATAATACTGTTTTCCTTGAGGAACACCACCTCATTAAAATTAAGCAGTTAGATGGCTGATGCCACAATTCAAGATATTGGTGATGAAATTTTGTTATTCTGTTGTAAGATAAATTGTCAAAATCAAAATTTTATTTTCAGTGCCATCAAGCCAAGTGATTTTCATTTTCTTTTTTTTTTTTTTTTCAATTCAAAGTCATAATAGTTTGGGAAAAGATTGAGGTTCAGAATTTCTTCCATTCATAAATTCTCATATTCATAAATTCTGAGTTTAAATGTATATAAGATGCAATATTTGGACCCGCATTTCAAATAAACAATGTTTGAATGAACTCTAGATATAGCATTTGATCTAATATTATGAGGAATTGGTGTTTCTAAAATCCATATTTGGGTATCTTTTGCAGTTCTTATATCTACTGTCACTTTCATGTAAGAGCTCTAGACAGGGATCAGAATTTTATCATCCTAAGTGTCATACAAGCCAAAAAGGTGTCACACTTGTCCTAATATGTTTAGGTGTCTAAACCCTGAATGTACAAGAAACAAGAATGTAACCACCTGGTTCTGGAGACACTTGAATAAACTCAGCATCTGTTTTTTGATCTGCAGAGCTGCCCTGGCATTCCCTTATGCTCACTATTTCTGGGAGGCAGGCACCCCATTCTCACATGAACTCCAATTTGACCACCAAATATACAGAGCATCACCTGAACTCTGCCTGTGTTCCAGAAGGTAGATACTGAAGCATTCAGGTGGTATCTGAGCCCAGCATGAAATGCAACTCAGAAATACAAGCAGCAGTGATGTTTATTGGATATACACAAAATAGCATTGCGGTCACCTTGTCAGGCAAAGGAAATTAAAGCCACCTCTCCAGTTTCTTGGAAAAACTGTTGGAAAGGAGAAACTTCGTGCAAGATGAAAATCTTTCCTCTTTCCATGAGAAGTGGATTAATACGCAGCCCAGAGTACGATTCGTAGAGCCAGAGGAAAAGAAATTTGGACAACTCGATTGTTTTGCATCATGGTTACATCACTTCCCTCATAGACGGAAACAGTTTTGCAGTGAACAATGAATGGGGGATGAAGGTTTGGCCAAGCCCAAATCCATATTTCAGTTCATAAATGTTTACATTTGCAGCACTTGTGAACATTGAAAAAGCAGTAATTGAAGCTGTTTCTGAAAGTTCACAATCCCTCTTTATCCATTTCTATTTTCTTCTACCAATTTACAAGTGACTTCTACAAATGAATAACTGACTATATCCGTAATCTGTCTGCTATTAATCTGGCTATCTGGCTATTAATTAGATTTATATTCAGTGTGATGGTTTAGAAATATTCGCACTGAGAGGGTGTTATGTCAAGACCTGCAATATAAATATAATTGTTAGGTTTATTAAAGAAACCAAAGGAGAGCATATCTTTTAACCTCCTTTTGATCCCATCAGTAATATAACTGTTACTTAACTGGATAAGAGTATCTGCTGTGTCATATATGGATTAAGATCCTGCCAAATGCTGTAATGCTTCACCAGGAAGAGAATAGCGTTAGCACAACTGGGAAAGCATTTGGAGCCAAACTACTCTGCTTCTGTTAAGTGTTTCTCACCTTCAAAATGTTATTTGAAAATCTGCTTATGGAACAGTAAATTCTGTTATTCTTGAAAGCAGTATTTTTAGAAAATCACTTTCTTATGTGTGTGACTTGGAGGGTGGGATTAACTTTTTGCTAAAAGTAAATGTGAAGAAACATAGATCTAAAATCTAGGCTAGTTTTTTAGGTTCTTTTAACAGTGAAAGCCACTTCCAGGCAGATGTCTGACATGTACTGCCCATTTAAACTGGGCATGTTCCATTTATTTATCAGCCATGACTGTCACCGGTCACCACATGTTTCTCCATACTTATCATGCATCTACCAAAGTCTTGGGTAATAAGGGAGTCAACACAGCAAAGTGAATCACAGACTGTATGGAATATAGAGCCATTTGCTGCCAGTAATGGTGTAACCCAAACCGGGATTGGTGAGTATGCTGATGTAAAAGGTGCTGGGTTTGATAAAATAAAACAGAAAAAGAGAAGGAAAAAATAGTAGTCAATGAAAATGAGTATGATAAGGTCTACACCCAAGTAGCACCACACCCAGGAGGATAAGATAGCTCAGCTTCTGACAGTGAACTGACAGTTAATTTTCTTACTCTTTTGAAAGATAATATAATTGACTTACTATTTATTGCCCCTAGCTTTTAAACACTCTACAACAATACTGTAAAGAACTTCACTTTCTATTTATCTCAGAAGGAAGTACTGAGTGATTCCACAGTCTGAATTTTCCTCTGACTTTTTAATCTCACTCTCTCTTAATTCCAAGAGTAATTTGGTTCATCTATACCTTGAATTTAAATCTAATTTTATTTAAAGATTCCATTTAAAAATTAAGAAATTTAACTTATTTTCTCTGAGGCTATACAGAAACAGACAGCTGCAAATATAATTATGAGCTGCATAGTGTACACTATAAAAATAAATGTCTTGCTACATTCAGACACTGTTTGTTTGAATCATATTTCAAGATTTTTTCTTTTTGTCCTAGTTGTGTCTTTCTGTTCGAGCTTCTTCACATCTATTGTTGATTTTATACCCACACAACTGATTAGAAGAAATGATAAAAAACCCCAAACATATGTGAATTACACCTCTGGAAAATACCAAGTACTACAAGACAACCTCTAGCCCTGTACATGAACATGAAAACATGAACAGGAGCTGAAAGCTAAGAGCTTTCTCAAACGGCAAGTATCTTACTGGAGGCAGAGTATTCCTGAGTCAAAAGGGAGTCTGCAGAAGAAACTGAAATTTTATTATCTGGAAAGCAGTAATCATTTAGGAAATAGCAGCATTTGATTTCTAAAATAACTCTGGATGCCAAGACACTTTCTATATACCTGGCACTCTTCAAGTACATTTTCCTAACCTTACTTTTTCTGTTATTTTAAACTTCCCCCCTCTGTGGACAGAAAAAAGACACAAAAATGAAATACAGAACATAATAGTATGGCAAGGTGTAGAGTTAGATGTATCAACCTACATTGAAGGATTGCAAGTACTGGGGGAGGGAAAAAAGAGGATTTCCTCTAACAGATATGCAAAAGAACCTAAGAATGTAAAGAAGAATCACATATTCTAATTCATTTATATATCTCTGTGTCTCTTGTACTGATTTTCTTAGTTTTTCTTGGTAGCCACAGAGCAATGACCATAAAGGCGGAGGTGAGCTAAGGCTGAGCTCCCCAGCACCATGGGTGGCCCAGATGAGAAAGGCTGGTGCAGTGCCATGCTGCCTTTGGCATGCATTTTCCAGCCCCAGTGGCCCTGGAGCTGTAAGTTTTGTGGCTCTCTGAACCCTATATCCTATTAATATTAATGATTACCATTGCCTACCAGTCCATTGAGTATTTCCAAAGTAACAGAATGAGTAATTTAGTCTTGAAATCAAATCTGATTTCTTTTTGTTGGTCATTGGTTTTTTCCATTATTATTATTTTAATTACTATTTACCTGTAAAAAATGAGGAAATAAGCATTGAACAAAATCGTTCCCGTCTCTTAATCCATATAACTCTTAGAATAAGAAGAGATCCAAAAACTAGTAGGGTAGGCATTGATATTAAACAACTGTATCTACTGTAAATCAAGGTGAAAGGTTTTTCCATCTTTTGCTATCTTCTTTCACATGCTGTTTGGGAATTTTGAGTGATTTTGACAGAGTTTCAAATCTTATTTGACATGGAGAAGAAATAGGAGTACATAGAGGTAAGAAAAGTAAATCTCAAGACTGTGTGCAACAGATTGAGGGAAGTAACGAAGGCAAATCTAAAAAAAAAAAAAAAACACAACAAAACAATGGAAAAAACCTAATCATTCTGCTGTCAAGGGAGATACTTGTTTTCCCTCATGTCTAGAGATCTTTGGTTTTTTCAGCCTTAGCATTCGAGGTAGCAAGGTGAGTTTTTATAGGAAAATATAGCAAGATTGTTTTGGTAATGCTTAAAGATTTGATGTTATACCACACCCTAATGAAGATTAATGGACGCAAGTGTCAAGGGACAGTTAAAAGTGCAAGAAGAATATAATTTTTTCTATCAATCATCTGTTTACCTGAGTAAATATATGTGACATATGGTGTAGATCTATAAATTTGTCACATGTTTTACTGTTGCTCATTCTTTTGACTCATCAGTAGATGTATTTCACTTACTCCTTGTTGATGCCAGGAACTACTTCTAAAAATGATTTTTAAGCAGTGGCAACTGAGTCTCATGTTCTGAAGTTCCTATAAACTACACGGGTTTGATTCAGATGCTTTATGTCAGTGACTTCACCTTTCAGGTGCTCATGCAAATATCTCTTGAATATTCTGGTTCCATATGCCCTAAAAGTGAGAAACTGTCATGAATCAACTTTATAAAATAATTTAAAAGTAGTAATGGTTATTTTTATAGACTCAAAAGTACGAGCTTTAGGAAGAAACATAGAAAGTCATTCTTTCATTTCATGCATCCTTTCTGTTACCATTTTAAATGCCAGATTTGAATGAACCCAGGGTACAGCACTGATATGTTGTCAGCAGTCTACCTGTCACCACCGTGATCTGGTCATGGAACGTGGAGGATAAAGGCTGCTAAAAGAACTGGCTTTACAAGCAATCCAGCAAGGCAGGGAGAGAGCCTTTTCTTAATATGAATCAACATATCCTATTAGGATTCACATTCAATATGTGGGGACTCACTGGATGGCATTATTCATTGTATTATTTCAGTCTTAATATAGTTGTTTGATTTTAAGTATAAACTCCACACTTGTGCAAAATGTAAAAGGGACAACAAGGAGGTTAAAAAGCTCTTTTTCTCAAATCACGTGAATTGTTCTTTGGCCATTAAATGAGAATGCTGGCATTTGAATTCCAATATGTAATTTCTAGCATCTACTATATTTTCCTTTGTTTTATATTTTCTCTTTGCTGTAGAGTCAAATCATAACTAAGGATGTGGATCCTAAGGTTGTCAACACAGTGATGAACTGCTTCTACGTGATGGGTGGGAAAGGTCCTGCTTTTGGTAAAACAACAGCTGACTTCAGTGGTCACAGAAAATCCTGGAGTACTTTGCCTGATGGCTGTTGTGCTTGATTTAGACCATCCACAGGGGACGACTGTAAAGCAAATCAGTTTTAAATTCTTACCTATATTCCTTTGTGTGCTCTTTGCTATATTCGTAGCATATTAATTGAACTTGGAATTCAGCTCCTTTTGACTAATCCCTTTAAAAAGCTGCAAATTGTCAAGTCGATTAGAAATATTTATTGATATGAGCATAGCTACAGTACAATAAAACTGTAAGAAAATGCTATTGAAATGAATGACTGTGCAGATTTGGACTGTCTAAATGTCTTGGATGAAAGCTACAGCCTGGCTGAGAGGGGTTCAGAACCAATATAATAGTCTCCTCCAATCACTGGAACACCTGGAGCAATAAAGCCTCCTCCCCAGTTTGATCTAATAGCTGTAAACATTATGAATTTATCAAGTTAACAAAAAAAAAATTAAATTGCAATTAAAAAACCCACAACATTTTAATAGGTTATTACTTTTTTTTCCCCTCTCCAGAATATTCTAAAAACCTATTCATTCAGTACAGTGTTTTTCGCGTGATTATTTGAGTTATCATTTCAAAGGAGGTGGAGGAGTTTGGTATCTTCCTGTTGCTGACATGAGTTAAGGCCCTATCAGGTTTTGAGTGAGCATTCACTTGTTATTCTCTTTGTTTCTGTCTAAGGTCAACAATGTATCTGGATATGGCAAGGATATTGTTTCCTATTTTGTTTTCCCAATTAGTGTGCTTTTATTTTTTCCTTCCATTTGTTTGAGGGTTATTAGGAGTGTAGATGTGTTATGAAAAATACTTAATACTTACAAAAAAAACAATTTAATGTGTATTTGAGTTTTGGGAGCCTACAGGCCATTCACAGCAGCCAAAAATACAAATCTTCAGCCTTCTACCATACAGAAAATTTCTGTATTTAACAAGAAAAGGCATAATTCACTTGAATTACATTGTTGTATCCTAAATAGCTTTCTAATCTAAATATTTCCTATCCTCATCTATCTTCTGTCTTCTTCTAAATGTCTATCTATAAACCTAAGTCTGAAATGTTCAAAACCCGTCCTTTTCACTTTTTCAGTTAGAGTTAACCACTCTAGAGTCTAACCAGTTAGAATGACCATTCAAAATCCAACTTATCTTGTGCTAATATTCAGCTTTTCCACTTCATCACATATTTTTGCTCTAAATATATTTTTTTTTAATTTTCATTTTTGGTAACTCCTCTCACTAAATCTGTGGTCTCTTTATTGATCCCATCCCACGCATGACCCATTAGTCAAGCTTCCTACCCTCCAGCTTTGTCTTTGCTAGTAAATTTAATAGTACCAGGGGACGTTCCTAGGCAGGAGGACATTTCTGAGCATGGAAAGTCTCTTTTGTTTATACATACATTTTTAGGATATTTCTTGACCAGACTCGATCCAGCCCAAATAGGACTGTATTAGGAAATTTCAGGACACGGCTCTCATGTTAAGTCGAGCCATGAATATAACGTTAAGTCCACTGATTATTTTGGATGAGGCCACCCTGTTGTAGAAGGTAAGAAAATTTAATGGTATGGACACGGTCTGTTGGTCTCATTTCAATAGCTCAGCCCCAGACACATTTAATTTACCAGTGTATGTAGTCTCACATCATTCCTCACTCCAGTTCATTCTGAAAACTGACTATCTAGTTCCTACCGATATAGTTCATTCTATCAAACCTGCTAATTCTTCTAGGTGGTTGGCCCCCTCCAGCATTTACATGAGCACTTAGTTTTTTTTCTTCAGCCATATAATTGTCTCTCATATATAAATTTCCCTTTCTCCTTTATACCACTTCACACATTGATGGGCTCCCTAGATTCTTTTTCCAACTGCTTTATTTTACCCTATTATAGAAGTGTACACTCTCTGCTGATGTGAATAACCACTTCCCTTTGAGTGAAGCTGGGAAGCCATTCTTTTGCCAAAATGCTTTCATCACTTCACACGTTGGTGCCTTATGGCCTATATTACCACTGATTTGAATTTTACTGCCCTATTTGGCTTTTTCTTTTCTTACCGTGAACCTGTCGGCTCTTTGTTTGTAATTATTCAAGTGACATAGAATATGTCTACAGAGGCAACTGTAAGCTATAGGGATACTTCTGGTGTTTGCAGAGTGTCTATACTTGAAGTGACACAGCACAGATTTGAGTATAATGCAGGTTATTCCTGAAGTGTGGCTTTTTTCCTGGTGGAATAGATGTAGTATAAACCAGGGCACCCTCTAGAGCACCCTACTTGCAATGTGGACATGAGATCATCGTGCCCTGTGCACACATGAACGATGTGTGCGCCTTGGATCAGCAACTTTAACCAGCCAAATTCATTGCTGGTAACAACATTGTAAGTATGGGTCTTGAACCATAAGTAGTCACAGCAAGTCAAACCTTGGTCCCTCTTCCTGTGCATTGTGCCTGTTTGTAACATAGTCAGCTCACAGGTATCAGCTTGGTAGTACAAATCAGCTCAAGAGCTTTGGCATTCCAAGTAGAAAATGTAATTTTAATACCAATTAAGAATTAATTAAAATTTATATGAGCCTATGCACACACGGTTTTGCTTCATTATACATGACATAACACGAGAACTAAAGAACTGCATTTCAGGATTAAATAAAGGTCCAATTTTACCTTGTTTACAACAGTGGGTGCTGAGGCAAATATATGTGAATATCATAAAGCGAGATCTCCCAGTTTCCAAAGTTTTGTGTCTCAGGATCTTCCTGAATGAGAGACAGTCTCTTGTATATAGTAGCCTGTGATAAATTTTTTTCTCATAAATTCTTTCAATCTCTTCTCAACTCACATTTCCACAGCTTTCTGTGGACAAGGCTTTTGCTAACTACCCAAAAATGACCAGGGTCAATTCTTTAAACCTACAGCCAAAGACAGACATTGTGACTTTGAAAGAAATTCTGATGAAATAACAGGATTTAGGACCTGTAGTTTGTTTTTATTCAGTAGCATACCCGAAACCCATCTTCTGGGGCAGACATAGTACAGAAGAAACACACATCGCAGGCTGAAGTCTAAAGGAAAAGCAGTTTGTCCTCACAGCTAAAAAGATTTCAGGGGGAGTGAGGGCCCAAAGGTGGAGATAATAATATGTTGACATAAGGTAGAGAGAAGGGGAGAAGAATGAAAAGGATGAGAGTGCAAGCCTAGGTGCTGATGCTGATTATTGTTATTATTATCATATATTTAAAGGTGTCTTCCTGTGTCAGTGAGCCATTTCTGATTTAAACAGAAGATATATCATCAAATACAGAAAATTTTCTGATTTTACTAGTGCATAGAGCTCTGGAGCAGGTAATTATACCTAAAGGTATAGTACCTAACATCATATCATTGACATGAAAACTGTACAGACTGGAAAGGAAAGCAGAAATAGGAAATACTGTTTAAAAGTCTCCTGTTAGCTGTAAAGTGACACCAGCAAGTTAAGAGTCACCTGTGTGACATATATCCAGGCCCAGCAACCAACTGTCCTAGCAATGTGAGACACTTGTAGTTACACAATTTACGTAATGGGGAAAGTACTTTATCATTCTATACCTTTGTTTTTCTTTTTCTTATCATCATTTAATAAAATATTTTTGCTAAACATACTGATGAATCTTTGTAGGTAGGAAGAACTGGTGTCTGAAACTCCATCTAAATGTTGGCAAATATTTGGGTAATAGCTCAAGCCACTGGTTTATCAACCTAGCTCTTACTGCAACCAGTGATTGCTTCACAGAAGAGTTACAGCAGATCTACAAGTGCCATAGATATCTCTCTGGGGTGGAATATCCTCAAGTCCCATCATTGTAATTGCACCATAGAAGTCTTCCTTTTGAAAATTGTTTCTGTAACACTAACTGTAATGAGCTTGGAGAACTCACCATCCTCTCTCCATTAGAAATAACCAAATGTTGAAGCGTTCACAGAATCACAGAATCACAGAATGGTGGAGGTTGGAAGGGACTTCTGGAGATCATCTAGTCCAACCCTCTTCTAGAACAAAGTGACCCAGAGAAGGTTGCACAGGAACATATCCAGGAGGGTTTTGAATGCCTCCAGAGGAGACTCCAGTCCCTCTCTGGGTAGCCTCTTCCAAGGCTCTGTCACCCTCACAGGAAAGAAGTTTTTCCACATGTTCAGATGGAACTGAACTCAGTTTGTGCCCATTGCCCCTTGTCCTGTTGCTGGGCACCACTGAAAAGAATCTGGCCCCATCCTCTTGACACCCGCACTTCTGATATTTATAAGCATTGATGAGATCCCCTTTCAGTCTTCTCCAGGCTAAGCACATGCAGGTCTCTCAGTTTTATTTCATCAGAGAGGTGCTCCAGTCCCCCGATCATTTTCATAGCCTCCACTGGACTGTCTCCAGTAGTTCCCTGTCCTTCTTGAACTGGGGAGCCCAGAACTGGACACAGAGCTACAGATTGGGCCTCACCAGGGCAGAGCAGAGGGGGAGGATGACCTCCCTCGACCTGCTGATGGCATTCGTGCACACAGTGGATCATTAACTGGTGATAAAAACACTCTCTGTTAACACCCAGGACTCGTGCGTCTTAGAAATTGAATTATTTCTAAGGGTTAAACAGAACAAAGCAATAAAGCTCTGACCTGTGGATCGATAAGGAACTTACATCTCCAGCAATATGTGGCTCTTAATCAAAACTGTGGCTGCTCATTTATACCAAAATAAAAGGTCATTGATGCGCTTTCAGAGAAAAGATTGACAATTTTCCAAAACACCTACATTCCCTCATCCTTAAAATCTTTTAATGAGCAAGAAATGTACAAGAGGAAGTTCTTCAGACTGAAAAATACAATAATAACTCAAATACAAGCGAGCAGATATAAAACTGGAAATAAAACTTTCAGTCCTTTGACTGACAAAGCTGACACTAACAGAAACTTTTGTGTCCAAGTTGCTTTCAAGAGCAGTGATGGAATGAAGTCATTTTTTTATTTTAATACAACAGACACGTGTCATCCATCTTTAGGTAAAAACAATTAAAAACCACTTAACGTTTAAAGTAATACTCCTCTGAACAAATGTTGTTGCTATAGACAGTTTTAATCTGGTTCTGTATGAAATCACATTTTATGTTTCATGCTATCACTAAATGTCTGAATAATAACTGTGATATTTGTATACTCTTGACATAATGGCAATATCTGTAAGATAAGCTTTTATGCAACAGTTGTGCTAGCAATGTCAGTAATGAGTTTCAGATTTGTTCTGTTAGGAAATTAGTAAAATATAAGCTCCCTTCGTATAAACAGAAGAACCCACCACAAAAATCTTGTTCTTGTAGTTACTCAGTTTTACTCGAAAACTTTGTCAAACTCAGAGTTAAATGAAACTTCATTATTTGTGCCATAGAATTTAAACATCGATACTAGGTCATTCAGTCTCCTGAAGAAATAAACATGCAAAATATCACCATTAAAAGTAGTATATTTTGGTGATACTGTATTGTATATTAGTCAGAGAGTTTAATTTGTGAGAAGTTCTGGCCATTCATTGGACTTACAGACTAATGAAAAACAAAGAAAGACAAAAAAGAACGAAAGGTGTTTGGATACAAGACTGTTAGTTTCTGCTGTATGCATACCACTTTTTTGTCTTTTGAGAAATAAGAGCGTAGATTCATTTTTTTTTTAAATGAAGAGTCTTACTGTTTCATACTCTGGAAGAAAGGCTGAAGAAAGGACACGCAAGACATGCCAGCAGATTCACATCTTAAAGGAGGTATCCCAACTACTGAATTTTGGCCTGATAAGCCGTACTTTGTCCAGACAGAATGCATCTCACATAAACATTTTAGCCATTAAAAACCCTATGAGTGAATTTCAATGAAAGGTGAATCCAGCAGCTTCCGGGAAACCTGGAACGCAGCAGCATGAGTTCACAATGCGTGTTCTTAAGGAGGACATGTAGTTCATTCTCTTGTTATTTTGTCTTTCTACTTTCATACTTACCTCATGACATTTAAAACTGAATGGTAATAAGGATGTAAAATCCATCTCATAGGGCCACTGCAATTACGTGAGTTATGTAAATTCCAGATAGCTTAGATGCTAATAAATAAGCAAGTTACCAGATATTATTTTCATACCATTTCTTCAAAATACATATAACACTCGGTTTGGTTCCCTGCATACAGTTCAGTTATTGCTGTGTAATATTCCATATTCCTTTGGTGTTCATATAAAAGAATATAAACTCAAAGGAAGCCTTGATGCACAATTAATTAGTAAAGTATTTTTGCTTTCAATTTGTTCTTGTTAGTAAATTGTAATATGACACCTATTTTTCATTTACCTTACCAAAACTCTGCACAGCTGGTTTTCCTGAAAAGAACATCTTCTCACAAATTAATGTTAGGAATGGCATTAGTGCAGGGAAAAAAATTCTTGTAATAAAGATGAAGGGCTTAAAATTTGTGTTCAAATTCAAGTAGTGTGTTCTGAGAGGTGTGTTCATTTTATTTCTGTGTTCCATGGCTTCCTCACTGAAGAAAACAGAGACTGCATAAAAGGCTGTACTGTAACAACCTGTATTTAAACCTGCAGAGGGAATTGGTCTCTCACTGTTTCCTCTCATCCACTTCTCAGGGTGAAAACAGAGACTTTTGATGTAGTCAGTAAGGCTCAGTTCTGTGACCCCAACAATTCATGTTACATTGAAGTCCAAGGTGCTGTATATAAGGAGTTGGTGTTAGGGCTCAGTCTGTTTTGGAAAGGAGCAGCCTGTAGATATTTCATCTGATACGGACAAGCCTCTCACACTTCTCGTACCTGATAGTCCTTTATGGTAGATGCTAAGATAGCAGCTTGATACAGACTACCATTAAGCTCTAATTCTACTATAAATCTGAGTTCAATATATTACTGCCAAACCCTCACAGTGCAGAAAAAAAATGAAGTTCCTTTAAAATTGTCTTACCCTCTTGTATCAGATCACCTTCTAGTTTTCTATCATGGACTGTTTTAGCCTTAGTAAGCCAGACTTCATGTGACAGTAAACAACCTGACAGTGTCTTAAGTGACAACGTTCATACAATCCGTCAGTTTCTCTGCTCACTGCTGACATTCTGAGCGTGTCTGCCATCCACCAAGAAATCCAGGTCTTTCAGCCTTATTTCATGTACTAATTTTCTGTAATACTTCAATATGTGGTACAAGTCTGTGTGGCAAAGCAGTGGAAACTATCTGCAGTAATCCTTTTTGATTATTCTCTGAGTATGTATTTACGATTGCTTCTTTCAGCTGACAGAAAAGGATGGGCTTTCGTGTAACATAGTTTAAATTAACCTATAGATCAATCATGCCAACAAAACCTACCAACAAACAAATCATTTACATTGCAATATTCTTTTCCATAAAACAAAGTTTGCTAAGGGCAGTTGATCAAGCCAAAAAAAAAAAAAAAAAAAAGAAATATTAACAGAATAAAAGGCTACAATCCTTTATTTGTTCTTAAACATGTATGAAGAGGTCATAAAACAAAGCAAGACTATTAATGTCCCATACACTCATTTGGCAGGAAATTCTGTGAGCTCCTTAAAATACTGTCCTTGTGAATTTATTGTGGCATTTTTCAAAATGATCCTTTTCTAGTCTCATTTTCTATACCTATCAATTGACCGCTGCAAGGAAAGGCATTTTTTATTACTATACTCATCCAAGAAAAAGGGAAAAAAAATTAGTGACAGACCTTCAGAGAAATAGAAAGCAGCAATAGTTTGTGTCAGTCCATTTGAGAGCAGATGAATAAAAAGACAGTAAAATCAACTTGGCAATATTGCCTAACTAATAAATGATGCCAACTACAACTTTGTTCAGGGTTAGTTAATGTGGCTTTCGCATAGCTTCTGGGAGTTTTAATGTACCCATTTTCCTTTCTGCTGTAGAAGATGATTCAGCAAAATCTCTCTTAAGCTCCCATCATCAGTATCATAAATTTTGGTGCAGTTTCTGCCTTTAACAGTGAATCTAAATTCTAAACTAATAACATTTTAATCTGTTGGAAAAAGTATTCTTGCAACACATTGTGCAAAAAAAAAATTTTTTGTATAATAATGCTGGAGCAATATATTCAGAATATTGGGGCTCCTGTTTTCCCCACTTTTTTCAATACTGCTTTAAAGTATTGGCACATATTTTCCCAGAGATGCCACCAGGACAGCCCCTGGCCTTTTCTCACAGAGGCCACCCCTGCAGCACCTCTTCTACCAGCCCCTTGCCACCTACTCTCAGTACACCAGTATATGAATAAAATTCAGCTAAACATTCTGGCTGTGAGATCTGAGTCTTAACAAAAGGTTACTTTCATGTGGGATATTTAAAATAATGTTAAAGAGGAGTTCAAATACAAATTAAAACCACCCTTACCATAAAAAGGTGAAAAAGACAATGAATCAAAGGAAAGGAAAATGAATCCTATTGCCCCAAAGCACGTAATTTCTTAGTTAAAATATTCTCAAACACAGGCCTGTGGCCTACAGGAAGTCAGGCCTGGCTGCTTCTTAAAAGTCAGGAAAGTGCTGATTATTTTGCTGACAGGGAACAAGTCTGACTCTTCGCACTCGATGGACTTGTACAGAGGACTTCTCTAGATCTGGCACCTTGGATTTAGTGATCATTTATAGATCAGCAAGGTGGTACATGAGAAGGAGTTCTGACATCCTCAAGTCATGCACTGACAGCTTGTGGCCAGATTGTAAATCAAGTTAAATAAAACTAAACTAATCCACCATCAAGGAAAACATTGATTAACTTGGTAAGTAGTGTAGTTCTTCTATTCTCTTTTGCTTACTGAGTTTGGATATAACCTGAGTCAGAACCTGGATACCTTCATCTAGAAGATATGCCATAAATCTTTAAAGAATTTAATATAAGCCTTTCATAAGATTGTGCAGCAAGGATGGAAGTACACAGAAAATGCTATTGATTAATGGCTGTGACAACAAGACCTATAATGGCTATTGACAACTCTCTGGAAGTACTTAATGTTGCACACAATGACAAAGTAAAACTGTGTTGATAAAGTAGTTGTTCTCAACAAAACAAGGGGAGGACAGACAGAAAGATAAGGTATTAATTACCTCTAAGCCAAAGACAAGTGTGGAAAAAATCTCTCTAAAAATAATGGTTATTATTTAACAAGGTGAATTCATTTTTTTTTAACAATGGCCTGAGTGTTCTGGTTCTATACAAGCCATCTCATCCTTCAAAATTTGTAGAATATTGCTTTCCACTGGGAACTAAATGCGATTTTTTTTTTGTTGAATGTGGTCATGGATATACTTAATTCATCATAGCATTATATCATCGAGTTTACACCTAAAAATAATTAAGACTATTAAGACCAAAGTTCTTCAAGAAGGTCTTCTGTCTTTCTTATACATACAGTACAGTGCTAAACAATACTAAGAATGAAAATTGTAAGTGAAATGTATTGCTTCCTCCTGAAAATAAATATTTCTTCTGAAAATTGAAATCTAATATCTTTCTTACTTACTGTGGAAACATTGTACTGAACAGAAAAGGAGAGCACAATACAAGACCTTATTTTATTCCCTTATATCTATGCAAATTCCCGTTAGTGTCAATGGAAGAATTGCAAGTATAATGAATAGAGAATAAATCCTATCATGAACAATTTAAAAGTATTATTTAGAGCCAATATATTCTGGAAAGAGAAAATCTTCCCGGCAGCCTTTCAAAAGTCCAAGAAACTGTAGTTCTACCACTCCTGCTATGTTTCAGTTGCTTGACATGCTTTTTTACCATGCTTAACTGACTGTAATGTTCATAAGGAAAGCAGCAGGAACTCCACAAGATTGAAGTTAACATCTCCAGAGCAGAAAGAACACCAACGCTGTCAATGCAAGTGCTGTTTAATTTGTCAGTTTGATGCAAAATTGAGGTAGAGTACATCTTCTCAGGAGGCAGAAGGTAATGTTGACAATGTGAACAATGCCAGGAAGCAGATGAGAACCACTATAATTTCATTTACAGTCAGAAGAGACACCACAAACCACCAATGAACATGGGTCTGCCCTGTCTGGTCAGTGCACAGACAGAGGCCAGGACTAGTTGGAAACAAGGATTTGAACAATGGTTGGTACCATGACTATAGGAGATAAGTAGTAAGAGGTACCCCATTCCCAGCATCCTCAGGGGTCATTTGCCCGGCAGCTACCCCCCCATGACATGGCCTGTGGTGATTGGCTAGCAGGACCAGACACCCGCCACCACCGGTTTAGCAGGAAGGACCTCCATTTTGGTTTAGCCATCATTTTAGGTCAAGGTGCCACCTTTATATGGCAGGCAGGTGTCACTTTTGTTGAACATCGCACTGCTCTGTGATTGGCTGATGACCGTTTCTTGGCGCTGCCATACCCATATGTTCTCAGGCAGCCCTGTGACAGGCTGAATGCCTCCTTTGGACCAGGAAGGACTTGGGTATAAAAATTTATACATCTATATAAAATGCATAAAATATATCCATATATAGTATACATTAAGGAGTGTACAAATAGGTATAAATACATCTTGTATTTAATTATAGATAGATATACTATGTACATATATATGCACATCTATATATATACAGCTATTGGGTTTAGATATATGTACACACATTTATCAAACTATAGAAATTAAATATATATAGCTAAAAAACATAGGTAAAAAATGGCTAAGCCAGTATTAATAAGAGCTAACAGAATGAATAATTAAAATTTAAATATGAATAGAAATTAATTGAACAAAAGTAAAAGATCAGTTCAGGGTCGCAGAACAAGCCATGGCATGTCTGAGGTGGGGAAACTTCAAGAGGGCAGACAAGGGACAAAGGAGAATGAGGAACAGGGCATGGACAAGTTGGAACATGCCTAAGGACTGAAGACCCCTTCTAAGGGTCCACCAAGGGGGTCCCTGGTGCAAACTTGCAAAGAAGAGCCCAGTCCAGTGAACTGCGGCGAGAGGCTCCTGCATCCTGCTCCAGCCTGCCAGGATGACCATCCGGTGTTACTGGGGCAGACCTGGGGCTTTACATGGTGCTGCAAGACACAGGTAACATTCTCTGGGAACATGGAAGACCAGAAAAAACCACCAACTTCTGAAAAACATGCATGTGGGGGCAATAAGTAAAAGTGATAAAGGGAATCCCAATAAAGACCACTTTCTTTTGCTTTCTTTTGGTGTTTGCACTGAGGTCTACTTCAGGCTTAAAAATCTCATGTAGATGGACTGGGTGAGACAGTGAAGAACTTCATCATCAAGCTGGTCTCCAGTGCCACAATAATAAATAAATTGAACAATCTGTGGTTACAATTCACTGCATAATATTTTGTTTTCAAAAATTCTGGCTATGCAAATAGAAATCAAATGTGCATTGTTTGCACTTGGATCTAAACTGTCTGATGAAAACTAGCTTTTCTGTTTGTTTTTTTTTTACGTTGGCAATAAAATTTCTCCAGAATGACTAGATTTACAAGCTGTTGAAAGGCTCTAAAGTAGCTAATATGTCTTGTTCGAAGAACAGAACAACAAGATGATCTGAAGCAAATTTAGGGAGCCGCTCAAGAATCCATATGCCAAGTTGCCAGCATACTCATATGAATACAATACCAATAAGTTCTTCAATTTCACATCATAACATCCTAGAACTGAGAGGGATCTTTCTTGGTTAAATTTATACTACCTAGAGTCCACCAGTGAAGATTCTTCCTTTTCATGATTGGAGAAGTCTTTTGTAAACTGAGACTCCTACTCCTACTTGATTTGCAATGGAGAGCATCTGGCTTATATCTGAAATAATAATTATCTTCTTCTGACACATTTATGAGTTTTCCCTTCATTAATTTTTATCTGGGAAATATTCAATGCTATGGTAGGGTAGTTTTAGAACAAACACCTGGTTTTTACAACTCTTATCAGAAATTTGCAAGGTTTCAGGCAGGGAACAGCTTAAACTTAATGAAGTGAAAAGCTTAACCCTTTGGGTCCTTCTTTGAAGTGTCTCAACAATACCCTTTCCAGTAGCTTTGAAGGGTATTTTTTTCCTTTACTCTGTATATGTTGTTCTCCCCCAGTGACTCATAGGTCACAAGGTGCTGTTACTTTCTGCAAACCAGTAGTAGCAGAAAGTAAAGTATAGAACGGAAGTCATTGAAAGACCTGAAAGCTTTGCCAAGATTCAAAATTTATTCCCGATTCATTGTCTTTCTGAGTGCAAACATGGAATGAATTTACTGCCTTTGCATCCCTCTGTGGCCAAACCTCTATACATTTTCCTCTATCCCTGTTAATAACCTCTTTCAAAGAAACCTTGAAATGTGCTGGTATTTATTTCTTTTTCAGATGGTTCACAACATCTGGCAGCAACCATTAAAGGTATCTAGGCTGCCTCCCTAAAGTCAGTAAAAAGTACTGTGTGAAAAATGCAAAGTAATTATTCTATGAGCAGAACAGAGTTTGACAAAATTATTTATCAGCTCATAAAGTATAGAAAATAGCAGTCAAATTTCTCTTGAAAATGTAGTAGGAACAATCTGAAGCTGATTAGAGAAAGTATATTTTTTACTTAACCACCATGTAAAATATACTGAGACTGCTATCTCTTCTAAAGAGACAATCATTGACCAATAAAATGAGAGAACATATTAAATTGGTACAAAGTCTAATGCATACAGCCTCATAACACAGCCATATCATGACAGTATTCAGTGTACTACTTACTTCCCATAGTTATTACACACATAAATATACATTGTTTCATGAAAATAAAATCTACAGAAAAAAAGACTGTTGAGCTTTTTAAGTCAAGCACTCATTATCAGAGTTAAAGTATAAACCAGAAAAAAACCCTTGGTATTTGAGGAAGGATTAAAACCTGAGTTTAACTGTCTCAGTGACAAAATTAGGCTTTCATCATCTCTGAGTCGTAGTTCAGAGATCCCTCTGAGAGCTGGAAGAGATTTTGTGTATTCAGTTTTGATCAACTCAACCTATTTTTTGCTTGTTATGTTTTGTTTATATTTCTAAATGTACGTAGCTGAAAGGCTTCATTTTGATGTCTTCAAATTGCAAGTTTCAACTACTGGTTTCACATTATTTCTTTCTAAAATTTGGTTGTGAAATTCTCATGAAAAAATAATGGTTGTCTTAGTACAGACTTCAAATGAATTTAGCTTCCACGAGGAACTGCAGCTCTGGAATTTGCTAACATTTCTGTACTTAGGTTTTATATTACTTGAACATTTTAATTTTTAGAACATAATTTTCTATGCTTCCTATAAAAAAAAAAAAAAAGAAAAACCCAAACAAAAACCTAACAGAACAACCACAAAAATAAAAGGATAAGGAGAACCTCTTTAACCTGTTGATACATCTCATGCACTACCAGCATGATTTAAAAACATAATAATTCTCAGTTCAGAAAGGATTCATGTAGTCCCATCCAAAGGTGCTCTCTATCTTCCATAAAAAAAAATTCATTTGAGTTTTTAGATAATAAGGTTTGCCTCTTTCCCCTCCATGCATATGTTGTTCTTTTGAGTTCCAAGGTCAGTAGAGATTTTCACAATATTGCCAAATGAGAGTGAAATTTCACTCATGCGAAAAGTCTATATGTGGTTAAATTACTTGAAAAATCTCTTAGCTTTAAAAAAGAATATCTGCTGTTCCCTACTGTGACCTACTTGGCTTTGTTTGCAAAAGAAAAAAACAAACCTATTATGCATGAAATGTACAATGCAAGCACACAAGTTTTATGAATTAAAAAAAAATTAAAAATCATAATGTTTTATTAGTTCTTAGTGCACAGGACATCTAAAATAATTCATTTTCAAAAGCCTACTACAATAAGAACAAAGATTAGGACAGGCTGATGTCATAAATGTAAGTTCCCAGCTTCAACTGTGAACAGAAAAATTTCCTCTTAAGATATCAGATCTTTACACCAAAAATTGTTGAGCTGCATACTTTAAAAACCCACTTTTTTATCTACCTCAGTTGCTGCCACTGGACTTGCTTTCAATTGTTGTCTTGCTTCACCTAAGTACTCTAAACAGCAAAATCCTGCACAAGGTAACATCAGATAGCATTTTTTAAGTTGCTTTTCTTAGGAAAAAAAGGGCTTATACGGTATTTAGTTTATCCCCAGCTAATGATTTTCAAAAATGTCACCTAATTTAACCAAATCTTGCAGAGATATTGAATACTTCAGGAACTATATAGAATCTTACAGAAATTTGAGTATGCTGGTTTAGTTTATTTACGTACATTTAATTAAATCTTTGAACTAACCATTTGGCCACTTTGAATTAAAACATAAGTTGATGATTTCATGCTACAACTCCACCTACTATTTTTTTAATGCTAGCAATTTACAAAAAAACTCCCTTATGTTTGGACTCACTGTGAACTAGCTACTCTGTTGTTTTGGTCATATATGTTTAAGTTTTGTAAGATCTCATGGATAATTGTGGAAATAACCTTAATCAAATTTACTCAAAAATTCAATTTTTATTGTCAGGTTGTATCATTTGTAGAAGAAAAGACAAAGATATTTTTGTGACAATCAAGAAATATAATCAGAAAACACTGATTTCTAACTGTAATACCAGTGTTCACAGCTTGATTAACTGAATGAGCTAGTATTACTCCATCATTTCATTACTTTTCACAAATCTTTGTTTATACATAAAACAATAACCTTCTCAAGTTGAGATGGTAAAGCTCCATAAAGTAGTTTTAATAAAAATCAAACCATAAAATGTGTGATTACTTCTCTTGCTCTCTTTTATCTTCTGTGTTTCATCATAATAGTTTGGAGACAGTCATGCGTATGTCTTCACCTACATAAGGTGAAAAGATTGGAGAAGATAATGCAATTATCAGTTAACTACACCCTTAACACAATATTGTTATGGAAGTTCAGACACTACACTTACTATCTGAGCTGTGTTACCAACAGTAATAAGTCAACACCAAGACAAGGTTTCAACCAAAGAACCTGATCCCACGATGCAGGTTATAATTTACAAAGCCCTTGCCGAAGTTCATCGCAGGGCTATCAGTAGTTGACCTAATTAGGTTAAATTTAGCTCAGATAACTTCATGAACAAGCCAATGTAGCCTGCTGTGCTGTAGTGCAGGGAGATTCAAACTTCTCTTGCAAAAGACAGCTTTGCAACAGTTGAATTTCTTACAGATTAAGGTACGTAACACAGTAGGTCACAACTAACCACACAGACATCAGATCTTCACATAGTATTTGTTTAGGGAGGGATGAGAGGAGGGTTCAAACAGAGTTGGAACTACTAATAAGTACCAAGAAAGACTACAGAAGCAAAGGCAAAGGGAGAAAAAGGGGCTAGAAAGTGCAGGGTGCAAGTTACCTGTTCAGAGTTTTCCTGGACAGGTATCTTGGTAAGCTCTATTTATACTAAATTTTTACAGTCTACCAAGAACATACAGACCACTAGAAACACATTTTTACACTTCTATTGTTGTCATTATGTTATCACTAAGACAGAGGGAATTATCACAAATCAAAATCTCTGTAAGATAATTGGGGATGGGGGGTGTTCCAGCAGCTGCATTTTATTCTTCTTTGAAGTAGTATGCAATTTAGGATTTTTTGTTCTGACAACACGGTAACCTTTTCCCATTGATATATTGAATCTGCATCACCTTATTCAGTCGGAACTGAACAGTAGGTCTCCGTTTCCACTTTAGTTACTGCATTTGAAAACTTCAGAGGTTTTCCTGCTGGAGTTTTATAGGAAGACCGGTTAACAAAAGCCTGAAGTGGTTTGTATCAAATGTTTCCGTACCATCCTCTCAATGCGGGTCAGCACAGTGACAACTCAGCTGCACATAACTGAAGCTGCATATCAACAGAAATAAAAAACATGTTCCAGAGCACAATTACTGAAATTATAAAACTTTGTTTTAAACAGATCCACTCAATTTTGTTCATAAAATGCCTTCTGGTTTTGATTAGACTGGTTTTGTCTCTTTTTTTTTTTTCATTTTTGTTGTGATTCACTACTTAACAGTTTAGAAACAAAATTCTCCTTTGTTCACACACCATCTGAAAAATGAGATTTTTCAAAAGCACTGAGTGATGACCCAACTGCGTCTACTCATGTCAATATGAGCCTTACCTCTGACTCTGGCAGAGTTGAATTTTTATATGGATTGTTTGCTCTTCCTTCTAATTGAAGTTCTTTCAAAAAAAGGCAAAAAGTTTCTGTGTTGGAAACAAGGTTGGGAAGAATGAGTTCAACCATGTCTGGGTGTACTCTACCCACTATTACACGGATTTCCTGACCTGGTTTATCTACCCTCTACTTCCAGAGAGTCCACAGATGATTAGCAAGACTTCTGTGTCTACTTTTCTGACCATCTTTGCCATATAAAGAGTAACTTTCCAAATCCAGTATTCCTTTTGTACAGCAGTAAAGTGTCCAACTCAGTCCAAGTCCAGTTTCACTTTGTAACTTGTAACTTGACACCATTGTAATACAAATATATAATTTTAGGTGGTGAAAAATATAGACATGTTCAAAGGTCAGCAGAGGAAGTAACAGAAAAAAGAAGTTTAGAAATTATAACAATTCTGTTGGAAATAATTTCCTTATTGATTTAAATGGAAAAAAATACTTTAGTAGGGAATTTGTGTTAAAGCTATGAGGAAAATACCACATGAACAATCTTCTTAGAGAAAATGTATTTTTCTTAAAACAGAAATTTTCCTTAATATTTCATTCTTGGGAAAAAGTTACTTTCCATCTGAAAATGAATTTAAATACTATATTTTCAATAAGTTCAACCTATAAGTGGAATATTTTTCATTGCTGAAATCACCCAAAGGGTTCAATCTGAAACAGTTGAAACCCTATAAATTATATTTCCCAACCACATTGCTTTACACATATTAGGTTTTAGCTACATATAGACTCCTCACTTTGAAGATTTACATGTCCCAGAGTACACTGGGATTTCTGAAATAACTATCACATGAAATCAAAGATTCAGTAACAAGGATTTAAAACATCAGGTCAGTAACACTGTTGTATGGCAATGGAATGACAATATAGTAACTGTATGTAAGAAACAGAATACGAGCCATCTGATTTCTACACTATACAAGATATTAGAATGTATTGGACAGTGAAGGTTCACATAGAATCAGGATAAAAAAAAAAGAGCATAAAATGTAATGCTGATTTACTGGAGAGAGATTATGACAGATGACTTGGTAGCTCTCTCTGAGCAAGTTACTTTCTACAGAGAGAAAATATATGGTTGCCCCAGATAACGTGGGTCTAAAATTTGATACTTGCCATGTGGGAAACAATTAGGAAGGCAAAAATGCTGATTAATACAAGAACAATAAGCTGAACAAGCAACCAGCTAAATGAAGAAGAGCTCTGGGGCTAAAAGGAGGTATTAATTAAACTATTAAACTTGTTAATTGTAAATAGTTTGGATGTATTTTCAGTACAGAAGAATGAAATACAGAAAAACCTGAGTAACCTTGATGAACAAATAATAGGAACAAGATTTGAGTTTTCCTTCTATAAAATTCTGCTGCTCAGGATGCTTAAAGATTGATAGTGCCAACCAAGCAAGTGTTGTATGTCATGTCTAGAGTCCATCAAGATTATCAGGATGACTATTGCCCTAACTGTTGTTCCTGCATTTCCAAATACAGCAAAAGTTTTTAGAACTGATGTACAAGATGAGGTCTTACACAATAATGGAGTTTACTTTTCCCCTTTCACTGCATACCCAATGGCTAAAACAATTAACAAGTGTTTAAATAGTCAGGTGTGTTGAAGGAGATTTGCACTCAAATTCTTCATCTCCTATACAAGCATCCTTCCTTCTCATTTCATGTTATTTTAGGACATCACTTTTGCTCTTTCTTAAATGATTTCACCAGAGATATTGGACAAAAATCTTAGTTCACTCCACTGATATGGAGAAGACTTTGGTCCGATTTCCTTCTCTAGTTTTATATTAAATATATAGTTTGTATTTAAATATTTTAATTTATATTGAAATTGGAGAGCAGTAATTAAACTTCGGATTGCTCTTTCCTAGCTAAGTATCTTGAACAATGGACTACAGAATCACGTTTAGTCTTAGCATTGCAGAACAATTTAGGTTGGAAAGGACCTATGCACCTCATGTAGTCCCTTCCACTGGAAGTGGGCTTCCATTTGGAAATGCGAAAATTTCCCCACAAGCTGTTATTAGAGCCAAAACATCACACTCAGATTTCCAGATCCCTTTCTGATGTCTTTTACCTATTACCGTACTGAATCTAGATGACAATTCTTTTGGGACTGTAGCCTTACAAGTGAGCAAGACTCATCCTGAACTGAGCAGGGGATAAGCAAGAAAACTGATATGAACTTTCTACCAGTGGCCCCCAAGGCACGTGCCAGGCATATAGTGCTTTCAAAATAAATAAAGCAAGCCCCTCAATCCAGTCAAATGCCTTTTTAATATCTGTTGAAAGAATTATATAAATCTCAGCAAAATATATCAAACTTTAACGTTATTTTGTGCTTTTACAGTCATCCTAACAAATTACTACTGTCCCCATATAAATCCAATTAAATATTTGTGAAGTAGGATAGGAGACTGGCTTTCCTAGGGTAGGGACAATAATGTCTCTATACTTAGTGGGAGGGAGGGAAGAAAACTATAGCTGGGACATGTGTCTTTTAAATGACCTTCTTGTAGGCATATTATGATATCCATCTCCTTTGTGGAAGAAAACTAAATAAATAAGTCACAAAAAGAATCAGTGGGAGGGTAGGAGGGGATGGGTATGGCTTATAATGTACTGCAGCTTTATCTGATTTTTTTTTCCTTTTTTAACTACTTCTACTGTTATGTTCCTATTTAAATAGATAAATTGTTCTGAGGATAATTAGGTTAATTTGATATTTTTTTTTTAGATTTTTCAGGGTGGACTATTATTAGGGTGATAGAAGCTATGTAATCACCTGTAATAGAAGCAAAGTTTTAGCTAACAATCTTGTTACTCTGTAGCATAATTAACTCACAGCTTTTGTTAATAGTAGAAGACTAATACCTGTTTAACAACAAAAACCTGTGGTGTATATACTTTTGAATTATTCTGTTAACATCAGTGTATTTAGTTTAACTTTGAGCTCTTTCATTTTCATACTTCTTCCTGATATTGTGGTGGTGAACTACAGAGGAACTTCAGTTCAAGGAAGAAATTGTTTTCCTCATCTTATTTTTGGCAAATTAGTTTGCTCCTTGGCTTTGTTCTTAGAGAAATAAGGAAAGCACTGTGCTCTAATGGCATGTCACATTCTTTTCCAGCAGAATCATAGATATTCCCTTTTCTCCCAGCTGTGAACACAAAATATTTTGTGTATTACAATATAGTACGATGACCATAGCCTCATAGTGGTTTAATAGAGAACTCCTGCATGGTACCTTGCTCACTCTCCTTTTCAGCTTTTAAATATATAAAAATATTATTACATGACTAAATAGGATTTGAAAGTCTTATTCATAATTAGCTTATTTTAATTTTACTGTTTGTCTTTTACTATATGAATTCAATCAGATTTTAATAAAGTAAATTACATTTACATTGTGCACCTGAACTTCAGTCTTATTTCTTCCTTACCTTTGTGACTACCAAGGAAATATTTTACAAACAAGTAATTCCAGATCAGATCATCAGCCTTAATTGAACTGTAATGATTGCTTGTATTTTCTAGCTTTTCCCATTGTTTTCTTTCATCTGAATCGGAACTTTTCGTGAAAGCCTATTTTGGAGAAAATTCTACATTTCTTTAGAGAAACAAAGAACAATTTTAGAAGAGAACATTCTTAATAAGGAATGATATCCCAGCCTTCAATATCATCAGCCCAACCCAACCCCATTGCTTGTGTGCTAAAAGTTGAAGATATGTACACACACATAATACTGAATTAGGATTTGACTCTAACATCTTTGTAAGCACCTGAACTGAACAGGAGTAGTTGCCATCTGCAGTGAATTGTCTTGGAAAAATCTCTGCTATAAAATACTCTGGTTGGAATGAGAGAGTAAACATGTTAGCAAATTATGTTGAATAGGTTCATCTCTACATCCAGTATTCATCCATACTGAAAAGTAAGAATAGGGTACAGTTGGGAGATCTAGGGTTTGGGTGACTTTAGTACTTCTAGTTAATAAAATATTGTGTGGGTTTTAATTTTCTGTCCAAATGCTGTTAGAAACTTCCACAAAGTCTCCATAATGATAAATTTTGACATGTGACCTGTAAAGCCCTATTCCTCTGAAATTGCTTGAACAGAGTTCATAATGATGATTCTCTACTACAATATACAATAGCTGCTTAACTCAGAGTAGTTTTTGCAATGAATGTGTTTATTTTCCAAATGGACCTGTGCGTGCTGTGTTATGAAAGGCAAGTGGTGAAAGTCTCCTACTGAGGAATGCCTGTAAACCGGAAGGTCTCTGGGACATCTGATGAGCGATCTCCTGTTGCTTTATTTGGCTCTTGCTGGTGCCCATTTCACTGCTGACTGGACAAATGCCATTCAACAATAAAATATCCTTGCCTGGAGGATTTGACACAGATGGGTCTGGTCAGATTGGTCTGTTAAGGGTAAGGAATCAAGCCCATTAACTTTTTTACTGATAATGGTATTGTATGTTATATTTTTTACTGAACGGCTGCTGGCTGTTTGAGTTTACATTGTAATTCTATTTAATTTTTATTTCTTTGGATTTTTTTTTACTTGAGACTCCACATCATCATAGATAAATAGAAATATATTAGTGTACTCAAACCAAAGATAACACATTATTCTGCTACGTATACATATAAAAATAAAATACTTCTTTCCCCTTTTTTTTTGGTCTAATGCCACTTCAGTATGAAGATTATTATATCTAATCCTTAAAAATAATTTTTTGCTGATTAGATATAAAATAATCCTACCAGACTCTTACAAAATGTTCTACAGTTACTATTAATAAATTGCCATACAATGGGATGGTAAAAACTGATCAACCAAGCCAAGTCTCCTTTCACAGTGGTATAAACCATGAAATAATCCACTGAAGTCAAGAATCTGATTCAAGTGAAAGGAGAATAAATTCATAGCTCTGCTACCATAGAACTTATCTATGTAGTAAAGTGGTACATGAATAAACTCAGAAATTTTCAGAAGTTCTCAGAAAGTAGTTGTTATTGATCATATTTACCATTTCATTCTTCCTTCCACCAATCATCTTTTTTTCTTTATTTGAATCATCTTTCAAAAACACTTTTTATCATCATATATATGTAAAAAAAATACACTCTTGTCTATGGTATCTGAAGAGATTTTTTTTTTAAAAAATCAGGTAAGTCAATAAATGTAACTCCTTAAGGACTCTTTCATAGTGCAAGTGTCTCTTTACAACAATTTCTTGAGTCTTAACGTTACAGAAAACTATAGTTCGTTGCCTTGCTTTTTATGTTACATCCCTCTGTTTAGGAACCAGAAATGGGTGAAACAAACCCAGGTTTATCAACTTAACTGAATGTATCAGACAGCCAAGCCCTGTTGGATTACTGTTGGATTGTAAAACTCTCTGTTCCCTCCCATTTTAGGACTCTGGTGGTCTGAATACCTGACTCCAGAAGGCAGTGATCCCACAGCAGTAATCGAGCCATCATGTTCTCCCTTGGTCTCAGCCACAAGACTGGACTAATCTCATCCTAGAATAGAATGGGAGAATGACTGGGAGTTTTTGGTGAATGCTTCTATGAGTTGCTCCCAGAGAATCTGCAAGTGCTTGCAGTATGCAGTAAGGATCTTGTGCCTGTAGGCTAAACAGAATAATTTGGCTCTTGGGCATGAGGCACATAAATCAGGAAAATAAGTCACCCCTGCAGTCAATTCTAAACATTTACCTCACAGAGCACCATACCAGAGCTTTGGTATGGCCATGTAGGTTAACTTTAAAGTAAGGTAAAATTTAACATCTGGATATCAGGATCTATTTTAATAAATTTCAAACACACACATGTGTAGCTCACTAAAAAGGCAGAGTTTTTCAAATTACTTGCTCATTATGAAATGTTTACCCAGTTCTGATGATTAGTCATTGGTTGGCAGAATTTAATCTTCAGAAATACTAGAAATATTTTTATAAAGAAGCAGTACAAATAACCGGAATGTAAGTTGCCTCACTAACGTCTGTACATTCTCAGGTCTAAATTGTTACTATAAAGTTGTTTTGAATTAAAACTTGGAAGTTTAAATTGAAAACTGTCTTGTATGTTGTAATCAGTTTTTGAAAAATGTAATCGTAGCACCGGATTCCATTTAAATAGTTATTTCCCATGGTGTAATTACCAGTGAAGAAGAATAGAGTGGCTAAACTACAGTGAGATTGAATTTACAGCTGCTAATGCAGCTCTACTTCAGAGTACACTGTGGGCTGAAAGGCAGACTTGGGCTCTCCCAAGGTTACGGGTTTTAAGTCTCAAAGCCTCCAGCAGATTACTTCCTGCGTAACCACACATTTGAAAAAGCTCAGAGGTTTGACTTTAAAACAGAAATAAGTACCCCTCAGAGAATGCACCAGTACATGATATTCAAAAAATTTCAACATTAAAACTGTGAAATAAGAATTGACATCTATTAATAGAAAAATGTTCCTGACTTTTTTATACCCAAATAGTTCCCATGTGAAAGGTGTGCGAGCCTCCTGGTTCCTACGACTTTTAATAAAATTCTAAACCCAGATATATAGCGAGAAAGATGGAGATACAGATCAGACATTTGTAGACATGATGAGAGTTATGTAGAGATGTCTCTGCATCTCTGATTATCTCTATATCTTCAGACTTGTCTTATCCAATAATACTAGTATGTTTTAATGCTATTTCAACAGTTCATTATGACATAACAGCCTTATTGTTCCCTTCGCTTATGATCACATAGGTATTTTCTACAGTGATTTGTAAAATGATGAAGGGAACACTGTCTGCATTACATTACAGTTCTCTGCTCTGTTGGCCATGATCAGAGCAGCTTCAAGCAGACAGATGTCCCTTTACCTATGGCTATACCTTTTGCTTATAAAGGAACTTATATACACCTTCCCAAAAAAATGAGTTTCCATAAGCTTAAGAGAGAATGCCTGTTAGATAAAAGCACTGCAGCTGCTGCGTATGTTTTTATATATTAAAGCATTTAAGATTGTGGGAGTATTGCAAGTAAATTATATAACTACATTCAGCTGTCCTGTAAGTTGTTTGTAATTACTGATTTTGCTTTTCAGATGTGCATAATAAAGTTCTCAATGTAGCTCTTTGGAATGTAGCAGCAATGCTGACTCTTCAGTACTCGATAGTTCAATCACACAGGATATCTTCATATTCAAGTGAGGCACAAAATAAAAAAGAAAGATAGAGGCAGCACAAGGTAATGCCTGGTATTATACAGTGGCTCAAATCTGTTTGCTTTGCAATGATAGCTCCAGTCTTTGAAAGATCTGGATATTTTTAATCATGTCTCTGGCAGTAGTCACAGCTTCAATATTTCAGTATGTCCATAAAATGTTTCTTTCATATGCTGATAAACTCCTCCCCCCCCCCCCCCCCATCTAGAATAAATGTTTCTTTCTAGTCAAAAACAATATCAAAATATCTCATCCCAAACAATCAATATGCTCACAGTACATGAAAACAAAGCAAATTTTAAAACTGTCAGAGAAAGTTGACTTGACACATACTCTCATCTCCAGTAATCAGCCATTTGTACCATGGCCTGTCACAGGGATATTCAAGCACTTGGTTTTTTCCCAGAGAACCAATGTGCACGTTTTCCCCAATAGGCAGGGCTTTTTTTTTTGGTTTCCTATAGAATCAAAGCATATGCATTCGTGCCCTATAAATGTCTTGCTATTGATAGCATAGCACAGCATATAATAATCTGTGGATCCCTCCAATTATAAATAGTAACTAACACTTCTTTTCATAAGAAGTGTAAGCAGATGATTGGCTAAAACCAAACAAATTGAGATTCTGCCAATATATTTGTCATGAAATACAGATGTGGAAAATGTGGTGCTCTGAAGTACCAAGCAATTTTATAGACCAAAGGACAGGAATTAGAGCGGGACTGAAGCCCACGTAAGAAATCACAGCATTTCAGCTCAAGCTGAGAAGAGATCGTCAGGAAGATTTTGTCCTGAATAGTATGTCTATCTTTGAGGAATTGACGGTTTCTTTTTTGGAACTTGTATTTAAATAAAGTTTTTGCTAGATTATTTGGCTTTCAAAACGTCTGTTTCCACTTCTTCTTCTGAAGAGGAGGCTCTTTTGATGGAATAACCACCTCTTTTCTCACTACCCTTTCACCTCCAGCTGTTCTACCCTTCAGATGTCAGTAGGAATGTTCCTCTCACATCGATTGAGAAACACAAGCTTTCACACTGTTTGTAATGAAAATAAACTGCTTCAAAACTTGAATTAGAATTTTACTTTAATCACCTCAGGATTTGGGTAACATGTGGAGCCGCTTTTCTATCTGCATTAATTTGATGCCAGAATGTACACATAATCTGAATTACTAAGTGGGTTTTGTGCTTATGAAAAGGGCCAGATACACAGAAAAATGTCTTTCATTTACCTACAGACCATGCTGCAATAAATGAGTTTGAAGAGTTAATTTGATGAGAATAAGAACTAAAATGGAAAGTAAAGTTAATAAATGCTTCTAAAAGCATTTTATTTCCACAGACTGTTCAAATGCTCTGCAAATACCAAGTAGCAATTGTGAAGACTGTTTTTTACATAAAAAGCAAAGCTTTGGCTATCTTCTCCCAGCAAGTTTTGTGATCGGGTGATAGCACAACATAAACTCTTCTTAAGAGAAAACTCTTTTTTCAACTCTATACACTGTACAAAGAACTTTAAACCCCACTGTAGTGAAGTATGAACAGATGGATACAAGAGTATTTGAACAGGTATCTTCCCTTCAGTGTGCTGTACAATTTAATCCATAGGTAAATATATTTTAGAGAGATAACACACAATGCCAAACTAGGGCAGGGGGTCAATAAATTGAACTCCAGTCATTCAAGTTCTTAGCTTGCAAGAATGTACCCTTGAGACAGAGAGTATTGATGTTTATGTTCTGATTCAAAGTCTTTGTGTAATATCTGGCAAGCAGTGAGGGAGTTCCCTTTCTGTCTTAAGCTTCTCTGGCAAGAGTTACTGCTGGAAAAGTTGTTAGGACAGATTGCTGTGCTGTCTATGACTACTTTTCCTCAAGGACTGGTTTATATACTACACAATAACTATTTATGTAGGGGATAAAACCAGACTGTGCATCCTCAATAGGCAAACTATGGTCCATTGTAAGCTACTGCTCATCAGAGAAGCAGAAGTCAGTTGAATCAAGCTGTCCCTTGGAAACCGGCAGTGAGCCTAACCACCTAAAACGATTACTAACACAGTAACTACATTGAAGCTTCTGTTCAGTTCAGTACTGCCAGAACTTCATTCACATTCAGTGAACCAGTATAATCACAACAGATGAGTCTAATCTAAGAAGTGGCCTTAGACAACACTAGTTGCTTTAACTGTTCTTCTTTCTCACGGAAGACCTCCAAGTTCACACAATTGCATTAAAAGGCGGGGTTTCTCTCACTTAAATTCTCTTGCTCTAAAGTTAAGCATCCAGGTGTGTGAGTGGTGCCTCTGGAGAGCAATCATCCTGTTCTAAGGTAGGTATCTGAAATGGTTAGGATACATCATACTTCTGAGATTCTTTTATGTTTTGTTTTGTTTTGTTAATGTCCAGAGACTACTAAGAGAGCCAAAATGAGTAGCTTTGTGTCTCAAACCTGTAGATGATTATGTGGACTTAAATGAAACTTTTCTAAATCTATTTGGTTTTCCTTTATTTTCTAGTGTATATCTCTAACCCTATTGTCTTAAATCAGTCTCCTGGTCTCATTGTGCTGTTCTTTTCATCCTCATAGTGGTTCTAGGCTTGAAAGCACTTGTCTACACAAAAAAATCCTGGTAGTGTCCTAACAGGACTGAATGAGTACTGGGAGTTCT
Source organism: Tringa tobata (assembly GCA_033628505.1). Lineage (NCBI taxonomy): Eukaryota > Metazoa > Chordata > Aves > Charadriiformes > Scolopacidae > Tringa > Tringa tobata. Next base: position 2,188,214 of record JAHREE010000174.1, on the reverse strand, counting down.
CATTTAATTGTTTTCTTCTGATAAATCATGAAATAATCTTTTCTTTGAAAAAGGAAAAAAAAAAAAAAAAAAAAAAAAAACCAAAACACAAACCCTGCTTTTTCTGGCTTTTTATTCCTGCCCAAAGTACATATTAATTGCCATCCTCACACACAATATTGCATTATATTCAAAATTATTCAACCCTTTTAAGTCCATTTTTATTTGTGGACAAAAGTAACAACTTTCACTACAAAACAAAATATTAAACTGGTCAAGTTTTCAAAAAAAGTTGTTAAAGTCAACACAAAATATGTCAACATTTCTAGAAAGTGTGTCATATAGACAAGAGAGTAATTTAGGGATAGTTTCACTATGACTTCATTTACTATTCAAACCTGTGGTTGAGGTAGCACATCCTGAAACATTACCGTGGATCAGCTAAACTGTCATAATTCCACATAAGCATTCGATCTGTGGTGAACTACACCAAGGTAATTAGAATGAGCTTAAATTTAGTCAAATTAGCTTAAATGTGACTGGCCTGAACCTATTAGGGGTTAACACTATAACTTGGTATGGCACAGTTACATGCTATTAACCATGTAAATCCTCAGATTAGTCATTCCTGTGAATTGTAATGCTAATTTTTTTTATAAGTTTGCTCCACTGCCTTTTCCTATTCAGTTTTATTTAGAGGGGAGAAAGAAACTCTCAAAATGAAGGCTAATGGACAAGAATCATTTCTTAAAAAAAACAAGGAACAGAACAGAAGCTATTTAAAACAAATGAACATGTAACAAGCTTACAGCACTGTAACAGCAGGATACAGGAGAAAAAATGTAAAAATAGCCACTTCAAAAAATTGTTTATTAAAGCCCTCATCTCCACAGCAGGAAATAAAAAGAAAAATACTGAAACAGCCACCTTAAAAATGATTTATTAAAAAATACATCACCAGAGATGTACAGAAAGAAAACACTTTACCAACCATCTTAAAATAAATTTATTCAACTATGCCCCAGCAGGAAATACTATAAAAAATAAAATTTCCACTGTGTGAAAATAAATAAATAAAAATGTTTCCAAACAAGAAAAAATAAAGAAGACTTTTTAAAATAGTTTTATACAGCTTGTATTACATTACTGGAATATAAAGGCAGATCTATTCACCATTCACTTCATTCTGTCATATTCCCCGGCCCCACTCAATGAGTGTGTCTGATATGCATTTAAACAGAAGCATGTGAGAGGCCCCCGCTACCTCAAGTTTAAACATCAGTGACCTCGCCATCTTTCATAGCTGATTCCTTTAAATTATATCTTAAATTTTATTGTTTCTTGCAAGTCTGTTTTCAAGAGGGCGATAGAGCTTTTCTAGAGTTTCTTTTCCAGCCATGCCATGGTTTTCACTGGGAATCCATCACCATGTACAGGACATTTCAGTAGTATTTGTGTTTGAGTGCGGTACCCAAAGTTGCATGTAACTTTAAAGAAGCCAAGGACTGCCTGATGACAAGGTAGGAGCCCATTCTACTATGAGAATATTATAGCATTCTACCGACCTCAGTGATATTGAGGTGACAGCAATGAGTCCTTTTGTTATCAGCCTGGCTTTGCCATTGACTGTGTAAGCGTGGTTGGATTTGTGAGCCCCATAGCTCATGGTTTAGATATTTTTACAAGTAAACAACAATGAGCTACTTTGTTGCCACGCTAAGACAGAGCATTTGGGATTTTTGTTTCAGGCCATTGCTTGATGTGCAAGTAAAATGAACCTCAGCATTATGAATATTCAAGCTCTAAGTCTCTCACCAGGGCTTTTGTCCCACCAGCATGATCTAGGTTTGTCAGCCTGGAGGACTCTTAATATCTAGAGTTCCTGAAGCCTCCCTGGTGTTTAGGAACCAGCTTGGGTCAGGGAAGGATACAGTGATTCCGCTGTGTTCCAGCAGATCTAGGTCTGCTTTATCCATGTCAAGCCTTGGAAAGCCACCATGTCCGCTGCTGCTGTAGAAACAGAAAAGCAGACTCTCTGACTTCTCCCAGCAGTGCTCATTTCTATTCCAACACGTCAGCCTTTCCGTGGTAGTAAGAACAGGAAGCCTTACTCTCAGACATCTACCTCTTGTATTAATTTTAGGTATCCCTGCCTTTCCCCACTGGGGCCCAGAGCAGTCAGGCCCTGGACTCCTATTCTTGATGTGGCTCAGATAATTTTGACAAGACTGATAAAAAGCTCTGATCTGTTTGTGTGCAGAAAAAAAAAAAAAAAAAAAAGCGGGAAAAACTATGAATATGTTATTGTAACATATATGTCCATGAAATTAAAACATGTCACTACTTTAGAGAAAGCTAAAATAAATATAATGAACCTCTTAGTGGGTGATTCTGCATAAAAAAATCAAAAAGTTCCTATTTGCATGAATAATGATTTCAGGATCAGACCCAAAATTTATTTCTTCTTCCTGCTGTATAATTCAATAACTAGAACTGCGAGGTAAAAAATGTGAATAAAATGGAAACTATCGAAACATGGCTGTTTTGCCATTTCTTCTGTCCATGATTTGTCTGTGATCAGACGGCGATTCTCTCAGTGTTATTCTCCATTTAGAATTGTTAAGAAATGTCATCAGTGAGTACATCTTTATCCAAAAGACATTCACACACAGCTATTCAAGGTTCACACCTGGCCTGAAGCCTGTGTTTGTCTCCAAGAGTTTGTCAGGTGGCAGATGTCTCAACAGAGCCTTTTCTCACTGGCTTCTCACTAACCTTTGAAGAATAGAACATCTTGGAGGGAATGTATGTGGCCTCTTTTCAATAGAGGCTGCCTTGCTGTAAATACAGTCCTTTGTGCTGACTCTGGGAAAGAGAGGCTTAAAACAAAGCACTTCTGACTAATTTCTACTTGAAATCCAGTCACTTTGGTGAAGTGGAGAAAACAAGCAACAGAGCGGATACTCCTCAGAAATACTATACAGTACTTTCCCCTGGTATTTCCTAGTTCACCTGTAGGGCAGCAAGGGAGGGAAGCTCGGATGTTGAAAGCATCATGTGGTCTCAATTACTACGGAATCACATGAGGAAGGAAACACTCTTTAAGGTGTAAATTGTCTTTGAAGTCCTTCTTCCCCCCTCCTCCTTCTTTTTCTTATTCAACCTGCTGTGCACGCAGGCTTCAATAAATAACAATTCCAAGCTTGTGGACACAAGCTATATCTGAAAACTATTCTCGCATTTTCTGTTTTCAAATACTTTGTATCTATGTGAAAATGTTGCAGTGACACAGAACGCTATGACTTAAATGTTAGCCATGTTGGTTTTTTTTTTTTTTTCCCTGTAGATTCATATTAATACCCATATTCAGTACAATGATGTTTACTAAGGATACCAAGGGTAAGTGGTTTGAAAAAAAGGCATCCTCACTTTTTCAGCAACTTCTTACTCGCTAATCTAATACATATCTGCATTTGTACTATTGCAAGAGGTAGCTAGCTGGCTAGTAAAGGAAAATTCTTCTGGGATTTCATCTGTATAACGTAGTAGGATCTGAGCCCTCAACACAAGGAAAATTTCATAGTGTCAAGGTATTTAAACCTTCATTCAGAATACTTCATATCTCCCTGAGAATACTGGACATACCCTCTAGTTGCATTGTGTATTTGCCCTACTGTGCACTACTAAATGCTCTTTTTCCCGTAGTGATTTGGGAAAAGGAAAATATAATGTTTCATAACAGGTTTCTTACTATTTTTGAGGTTTTTAATAACAACATTCAGGAGACATTATTGTTCTCCTTCTGTAGGAAAATTCCTTTTCAGTTGTATTAAAAATCATTTATCTAAGGAGTTTAATAAAATTCCTATATAAAGAAGTTCTTATATTAATATGTGTATTTTATGCTACTTCAGCTGTAGTTCTATCTTTAATTTCGTATAAGCTATTTGGAGCTGATTAACTAGCATATAATCTCTGCCAGCCAAATACATGAAAAGTTAGTGGTGTATTTTTAATCATCTATATTCAGAGCTGGAAATTAATTTTACTTTTATTTTTTTTTAAACATCTCCTGATTAAAACTTAAGCAGTCAAACATCTCAGGCATTTAACTTCAATGTTGTGTCCTCCTCTATCAGAACAAAATTGGGCATTTTCCTATACACAATAGAGGAAAAAAAGCAATTACTATCAATCAGTGACTAAGCAACAGATTGGAGTATTTAGAAAGACTCATTCATACACAGATTTGCAGCAGTGTTCAGCTCTTCTGATTAGATTCCATAGATTTTAAATTGTAGCTAATTAGGCTGTCATAGGTTCATTAATGGCTCTACTGATTCAGCACTCCCTCACCTGCATGCATATTAAAGCTCATTAGCTCCCTTGTCTAAAATACCACCTGCATTAATTGCTGCTGATGCACTAGGACTCTTCAGAAGGCTCTTCTGACAACTAGTCTACCTGCTTGTAATACCCATTGCCCCCAGAGCTCTTCGTGAGAGCTAGCACATAAAGTTCATCGTGTTTCACACATTGTAATGCTGCAGCTGTTGTGAGGGCAGTCAAGCCTGTTTTCTGCTTAACAGCAGGAAATAAATAATTAGCAATGCCTATACTGTAATGCTTACCACAGGACCAGTTTATTTGCTCTGGAGTTTCACTACTGTAAGCTACCTAACAATATCATGTACTAACAAAGTGCTAGGGGAGATACAAAGACATAAATAGTACAACTAAGAAGAATAGATGACCTCAAGTTAGAGTAGGACTGATATTCTGTGACCTTTTTAGATTAAACATTTAGTGGGTTATCTAATGTAGGACAGTGGGCCAAGCCTGTGACAGTTAGTTCTTACTAATCCTTTTAGTCCTTTGTTTTAGGTAGGTGTCCTCACAGATATCAGGGTGCTAGATTGTGTACCACCATGGCTACCATTTACAGCTTGAGAGATAAAGCAAAGCTGTAACGGGTTGGAAGTTACCGAGGCAGATTGCTCTAAGAAGCAGTTCCTCCTGACTCATGACCAGTACATGGGATGTAAACTCAAAATCCATCTGATAACATGGCTGACAGCAACTTGCTTTCTGAAAGGCTGTTAAACTGCAGACAATGTCTTGCTTTGTCAGGGAGAGTTTTGGGGTGAGCAGTGGCAACCTTTTGAAGAAGGTTGCCCCAATTGTAATTTTATCTTCAAATTAATTGTGCTGAGGAAGTTTTACCATTTTCTCCCAGAAAGTAAATATATCTCATTTCAAAGCAATATTTCATATTTATATTCATATTTTGTGCATACTTGCATTAACAGTTTGCCAATGTTTCTTTTTTCTCACTTCTTGATATCAAACTGAACTAATAGCAATACTTGGAATGAAATAACTGCATTTTAAAAATATTGAAATAGTAATAACTGATTTTTTACATTTTCTTTCTTAGTTGGTTTACACAGACATATATATATAGATACACAAGCATCTACATCCCCGAAAACTTGTGCAAATATTACAGCAAACAGAATTCTTAAAGTTTTGGTTTACCTTGGTTCTCTCTTGCATCATCTTTCCCTTGGAAATATTCAAAATATCTCCTGAAATTTGCTATCTTTTACAAATTTTTGAATAAGATATTTGGAGGAAGGAGTACTACAAGTGAAGAAAACTCAATTTCATACTCATAAATTTACCATACAAACTGACATTCTGGTTTTACTACTTCAATACTGAAAATGTTTGACAGAATGGAGAATCTCTGTGCAGTAAAAGCTAAATCCTGTTTCCATAGAAATCACTGTCAAAACATTGACTTAAGAGATGAGAGATGCCTCAAATAGGTAGAAGAATACAGAAAGCATTAGAACTTTACAATTATGTTTGAAGCTCTTCCTCCAATACTGAGTTCTTCCCTATCCTTTTAAAAACACCCAAAACTGAATAATCAGTGAAAAAAACCTATTTGAGTAAACCGTCTGTGCAACAACAGCCACTGCAGTGTTTGGAAGACACAGAACAGTTAGAGCTTCCACAATTCTATTCTTCTCTTCTCTTTACTGGAAACACTCAGGTGTCTGATGACACACATCACAATTCCTGTTGTGAAGGTGTTAACATCCTGTTATGATTTTTTTTTGTCTTTACTAGCATAAAAGAAAGAAGGAACAAAGTGTTGTTTAGTTCAGCCTTGCTTAGTCCGCTGTGGTCCAAGTCCTGAGTGAGAGTGGATGCAGAGAAAAAAAAAAAAGGATACATATTATTCGTATAATTTTGTTATGATCAAAGGCAGCATCTGTAGTTATAATAGTAGTGTCACTATGGTGAAAAATGAATACATCAGAAAATGTTCCAGCCCATCAGGGGTTGGCATAATGGGAATCTAGATAGGCAAGTTAAGGTTTGTGGATAATATTAAGCTTTCCACTGAATTCCGATCAATACTTTGATCTTGTAAGTCTGAATCCCCCTCTGGCAAAAAGAAGAAACCACTGTATCAACAGCAGGTGGCTTAAAAATACCTTGCATGTGCACTGAGGCACAAACAGATGGAACCAGCAGAGCAAACCCACTGATGATGTTTTAGAGCCATTTTGGCAAGGTCCGAGATATATTCCCTTCCTCCCACCTGTGTAACTGCTGACAGATGTCAGCAGACCTGGGGTAAAGAAATGAGAGCTCAGTTCCCCACCTCTTCCCATGTTATTTGTCCTGTCTGGTTCTGCAGAGCTCTGGAGTATGACAGGAGGGGTTTAGACTGAAGGAGTTCACGTGAAGCAGACTTTTATTTTTGTCAAGTCAGTGGTGAGTGAAAAAATGACTCCTTATGTTGCATTTTCCTGTGAGTTTTACTCCTTCCTTTTCCTCTTCTTTTAATTAAATGCACTTGTGGAGTGAAAACAAAAATATTGGCTCTTCATCTTTCAACTTTTCTTTAGTGTGTAGTTCTGCTCCAGAGGTAATCAGATTTACCAATTACATTGGATGACATTCTTCACTTCAGCCTGGCACAGATACAGCTTTTATTCAAATGTGTTTATGATCATGAGTCAGTTTCAATGTATATGGACAAGTCACTGATTCCCAGGTATTTTCTTCATTTAGACCTAGGTTATAACACATACCAAGTGTCATGGAATCATAGAATGGTTAGAGTTGGAAGAGACCTTAAAGGTCATAGAGTTTCAACCCCCTGCCCTGGGCAGAGACATCTTCTACTAGACCAGGTTGCTCCAAGCCCAGGGATGGGGCAGCCACAGCTTCTCTGGGCAACCTGGGCCAGGCTCTCCCCACCTTCACAGTAAAGAATTTCTTTCTGAGATCTAATCTAAATCTCCCCTCTTTCAGTTTAAAACCATTACCCCTCGTCCTATGGCTCCATTCCTCAATAAAGAGTCCCTCCCCATCTCTCCTGTAGGTCCCCCTCAGGTGGGTATGTTATCGGGGTGTAGGCTTTTCTGGCCTCAGCTGAGTGACTACACCAGAGAGACCAATCCACTTTCTTATCTTTAGATTTGGGAGTTGGGACACAACAATTAGCAACATGAGGATGGTACACTCTTCTTGCTGCTTTTTTACTAGTCAATGAAGGGAATTCTTTTAACAATCTAGTGTTTTCACAATATATTTCTCTAACAGTTTTTTCAAGTGCAGAAACACTCAAACTATTTCTTTTAGCTTTGATGCTGTGTAGAGTTTCTGGTATTTCCCAGAAGTGCTGTCTGAAAAAAATCTGTTGCATCACAATAGACTTCCCTTAAGGGAAACGTGCAGGTACTTCCAACACTGCACAGATAATAACAAAACATTTATTTTGTAAGCATACACAGGATCAAACTGTCACCCAGTACTATCCCAGGAAGGCAAATTGTTGGAAAGAACGTATTTCTTAGCCTGTAGACAGATTACCATGCACTGTCCCATGCAAATACTTTTATGTACAAATCACAGAACTAATTATTCATGCTAAACATTAGGATTATTTTCTCCTCTCACAAGCACCTAGACATAAACATCCTTGTCTTTTGGAGGAGAACAGAAGGACAGTTGAAAGGATGAAAATGCATGTTTTCTCTCCAAACTTCTGCCTTTGAGGTCTCCAAAATAAGCCCTGGGTGAAAGGAAAATCAGAGATGCTCCTGGAAGGGAGGATATAGCTCTCCCTGATGCTTTTTCCCATGGAGTGCACACTAAAACCTCTCCCTAAACCTGGGATTAGTTATTACGATCTTCTCACCAGGCACAGAGAGGAGCCGCTGGCTACCAGCCAGTGATCAACGTGGCTTCCTGCCAGCTGTCCTGCCACTGCCGGAGAGCCACGCTGCAGTGATGCCGGGTGGATACATGGGATCTGCAGCAAGGGTTTTGACACGTCCCTGGTTGTGCAACTCTCTGTGGGCCCCACTTGTAGTCTCATTTGCATCAGGCAAATACTGTCTAAAGTATTGACTTTAGGAAATATTGTTGTTGTTCATTAGTGTCGATGGGAACGAACTTTGAATTAGACCTGCAGATTTTGCACTCTATTGGAAATGTCCCGTTTTGCCATTGTTTTTCTTGGCATAAGAAGAGAATATAATGGCCCCTCATTTTTGTCTCTTTTTTTTTGTAACCCTTCTAGGCAGTATATCTAAAACAAAGCACAGTTTCTACAGTCAGGTATGAAACACAAACTAGTTTTGCTGCACATTATACTTCTATATTTACATTAAATGAACTAGAAATGCCCCTACTTTTTATTTTCTTAAAATTTTTTGTCTGTTTATCTTTAAAACTGCAATGTTAGCAGGAAAAGATCCTCTCAAGTTGTTGCTGCAGTGTCTTTTATTATTCTTACACAAAAGGGAGTGCACTGTGCCTTTGAGACCTTAAAGAAACCCGACCGAAAGGACAGGCCTTTGAAGTCTAAAAAACATGTATAATCTACTTTTACTTAGTCTAACAGAAGAACCATATTTACCATGCTCATGTCATTATGGATTTTAGGTTTTTGTTCTGAGTACAAGGTGTATGATAGTCTGGAGATTATCAATTTGGGATACATTTGAAAGTTGACTTTGATCTCCTTAAAGCTATCAATCTCTGCTTGGGGAGGAACAAAGAGATAAGAGAAACTAGAAACATAATTTGCATCTGATACCTCTGGAAAAAAGCAGAGAAAACAGGGAACTAAATAACTAGAAAGCCAAAAGTCTTGCTCTATTCACTGCAGGGTCTTTGTAAAATTGCTTGTTTTATAGCTAGAGAGACATCCAACAGACTGTAGTGAGATAAAAACCAGTAACTCAATTATAGCCATGGGCAGCCTTATTCTTTATATGGCTCGTAAAACTAGGATTTGTTTTTAATGATGAACTAGAATCTGTATCTTCTGCAAGATATAAGCCAGAAGCCACACAATAGGGGCATTTATTTAGACTTCAGAAAGAAGTTTGATAAAAACTGGATGTTAATTATAAAAGGGAATACAGGAATAACATTCTGTTAAGAGCTCTGTTTGAAAGTGTTTTGATGATTTTTCTTTTGAATCAATTTCATCCACTCTCTTATCACATCACACCACATCTTCACCAATGATTCAAGTCTTACCATCACACACATACTGCATGGCTTTCTTCCCGTTATCAATATGAGTGAAGTGCCCTACCAGAACAGGTCAGAAAAGCCATTGCCCTTTCCTTGTGTAATTGTTTCCTGAAAAAAACACACTTCTCTTGTGTTGTCTGCAAGGAAATGACCAGGTCAACATGCACTTCTTCAACCTTGCCAGCTCTAACATAAAAAAATAACAGTGTGTACACTGGAAAACAATGCCAAATGCCTAGCACAGCTGAACGCTTTACTGCACACAATTCTCCCCTGAAGAGCAAGTACGAGGCATTTGAAGGAGATGCCAGTAGTGTCATTTAATACAAAAAGGTGGGCAACTTTCCCCGTGTGACACTCAAAGCCTTCAATTGGCTGAGTGACTACAAGACTCTTGCCCCACACAGCTGAGAGGACAGAGAGCTCTGGGGGTGTTTCATAGGTGGATTCACTGCAGCAGTTCACCAGGCAGCTTAAAAACCCACAGGGAGTGATGGCTGCAGTGGAGCGAAGCTCTGGGGTGACCTGGTGCAGCCAAGTCCTACCATCTGCTCCAGCCACTTCCTTCTGTGTCTTGAGACCTGAACCTCCCTATAGTCCACACCTGGAAAATACACTGTCAAGCCTTCCAGAGAAACGGTAAGAGTCTTCATTTCACCATGTTTGAAAATACCTGTGGCCAGGAGCAATAGCTGGCTGTGTCTGTATTACTGCCAAGTGGCCTTACGCTCTGATGATTTCAGCCTGAGAACCTATGAATAGAACAAAATAGACTCTCATCAGCCTCATTTAATTATCTCATAAGGGAATTGCTCATGTGGATCAGAGGACATGAATTGGGGGGCATACAGACACCAACTGAAATCCTGTTTTTTCACTTACCACTCACTGCAAAACTCTCACTGATAGAAATGGGGGCAAAATTTCATCCATTTAAACTCAAAGTGGAAATACCTGTAGGAAAATCAAAAAGGGTTACATAGGATTGCAGGAAGGACATTTGATAGTCAACATAAGCCAAACAACTTGTAACATATAAAATGATCTCTTCACTTAAGCTGCGGCAATATAACTCACTTAGTTCCTAAACAACTGCTGGGGGTGGGGGGAGGTCAGGGGTTTGGGGAGTTCTGGTGGGCTTAATTTGGGGGAGAGTGGTTGTAATGGTAGACCATAGGTTAAGTCAGATAAGGGACCTTCACATTTTTTGTGTAATATTCACACCCTGAAATCCTGATTGGAGGCTACTGTAACTTTAATGGCAGATGATACAATTCACATGCCAGTCTTAGCATTTATTCTTTTGTTTCTGTTTCAGCCATTCTTTGTTTATTCTCCTGTCTCCTGGCAGAAGATGTTCTCCTCTCTTTCTGCTCTGTTCTGTAAAATATTCAGTGCATAAAGTTCTTATTTCAAACCATTCTACAGCAGCAATACCTAAATACGTCTTGATGTATTTGAAAGTTGTGCAAGTTAATGTCTGAAACAGGGATATCTAAAATGTAATGTATTGAAGTGTGACACCTCTCTGTGGATATGGAATCCTGTTTCTTTATTGTTATATATGTCTTCTAAATTTAAAATTAACTCCATCTGATAATCTTTCATAAAACTTTTGTGTATTGTCTGAAGATCTCCATTTATGGGAATGATCGCTGAGAATATTTTTCTTCTTTTCCAATAATATAAATCAGGAGAAGTTCTGAAAAAGGTCTGCAGCAGCTTTGCACCTCAGGAACTCAACTGCTTTTTAAGTCATCTTGTTACTTATGGAGCAATTCAAAGCTGAGTGCAAAATAACACCATATTTCCAAAATTTTGTTAGGCTGGTATGAATAACCACAAGATCAACTACAGGAAATTTAGGCCTAGTGTGGTTCCAGCAATGTAAGGGACCCAAGAATAGAAATTGTAGCCAGTTTCTTGTCGGCAGTTTATAACAGCTGAGGATCATGTTCTTAGGTTTCTGAATAATGTTGAGGATCATTTCAGCAACATATTTCACTTGTTGACAAAAGCTCTGGTGTGTTAGTTCTTTGCTACAAATTTCCTCATTTGTAGTGTGTACAATTTCAACAGGTCCTTACCTTAGTTTCACCCCAGTAGAATTTCCTTGCTGAATTGTTTCTAATAAAACCAGTTCAGTAAAAATGTTGCAATTAACAAAACAAATCCCCAGATCTGTTCCACTGCAATGAAACATTTCTGTCAACTCTATATTCTAATACCAGTGTTGGATTTCAGTGGACCGGAAAGCACTCCAATGAACTATAATGAGAAGATTATTTTAAAGAAAATAGGGACAGAAGATGGGAAAGAATAGAGGAAAAGAACTGAGAAAATAATTTCTTAAGAAAGAAGTCATTTATCAGGGTCCTGATTCAAAGCCTGTAAAAGCCAATGGAAAGCCCTGCAGTAACACAGATTGGTTTCAGATTAATATTTGGTTTCAGATTAATATTTGGTTTTGTCTCAAAAATGAAAGAACTGGAGCCTGGTGAATGTCCCTCTATTTCTGTTTCACCGACAAAATGTTTATTTCTTTACTTGGTATTGAAGATTTATCTGAAATCTAAAGTATTATAGGTAATAAGATAATAAAACCTGATGATTGTTGACAGACAAAAACAGTGACTTACTGATCTCCTTCCTGAGTAGAATAAATAAAGGGCTGCTTCCTTTGGTGACTAAAGTACTTGGTTCTGATTAGTTTATTCATCTTTGCTGACCTTTTTTTATCCTTATGTCTTGTTTTCCAGCACACTTCTCTTCTCAAGCTTCAGTACGCCAGAGCTGAACTAGCCCAGCAGGCAGCCTTTTAGTTTCAACAGACAGAGAAACAAGAAGGATGCACTGCAGCAGAAAATTAGGTGAGCTTTATTCACACCCCCTGTAATAAAATAGATTACCCACCACGGAGACTAAAATGTGTGGACCAGACCTCCCAGAATGAAAACACATGCATCTCCAATAGGAACTAAATATTCTCTTCCAGGGAAACTCCCACTCTCACAGTTCTTGTGTCAAGGATGATAAAATATATCACACAGATTTATTGAGACTAGCTCTATGCTTGTGTGTAAGGAAGGGAAAAGGACACAAAAAGTCATGCTTCTCTTCACTTGCCTTGCAGCAGCATCACCATACTTACAGTTGTGAGATTGCAAAGGCTGCTGGGAGCTAATGCCGGCATTAATTAGTCTCATCAAACTGGGTCAGGAAAAGAAGCAGGTTATGACCACTTAACCTGACATCTTCTGATAAGAGATTTAGGGCCAAACAAGCCTTTTGTAGTCTTTGCAGTTGCCTGGAAGTCAGTGAAAATATTGTTTAGTTCTTACTGAAGATTTAACACGAGCCTGACATGGGGCACTATTATGGTGCTACTTGTCTAGAAATACCGTATAGATTCTATAAGAGAAAGCCCTGGAAACTTAGTGCAGCGAACCTTCTGAAATAGTGTCAATAGTTTCGTTCAGTTTAATGTTCTGTTTCTATAGAGCAGGTATTTCAAGAAGTTATGCATGTACAGGGAGCTATTTTGGAAACCTGAAACAGTGTATCAAATAACATACACTGAAAATGAATCCTAAAAAATGAGTTTCTGTTGTACTGTGGTATCCTAAAAAATGAGTTTCTGTTGTACTGTGGTATCCTACTCTTACAAAACTAGTTCTCAACATTCCCCAAAGACAATTGAACTTAAATGTTTACAGTTACATTTAATGAAGAAAATATCTTCATGTTTTGTACCTTTTTTAAAATTTTGGCCAACAAATTTCTCTCTCCAAACCTAAAGGGTGGGTTGAAGGAGGATGGAGCCAGACTCTTTTTAGTGGTTTCCAGCAATAGGATGAGTGTCAATGGGCACAAGCTGGAACATAGGAAGTTCCATTCATATATGAGGAAAAACTTCTTCATGGTGAGGGTGACAGGGCACTGGAACAGGCTGCCCAGGGAGGGTGTGGAGTCCCCTTCTCTGGAGATTTTCAAGACTCGCCTGGATGCAGTCCTGAGTGACGTGCTCTGGGCAACCCTGCTTTGGCAGGGGAGTTGGACAAGATGATCTCTAGAGGTCCCTTCCAACTCTGACAATTCCATGATTCTGTGATAGGTTGGAGATTATATAATAGGATAACTTTTTTTATAAAGCAGGTTAAGAAATATTTTTCTCATGGAACTGCAGGCTCAGAAACTATCTCTAGTTCCATATGGAAAGTACCATATAAAAGTAAGAGTAATGATGACAGTGAAGAAGAGAAGGAAGAAAAATTGAAGTGCAATCTCAAAAGCTAGGTAGATTGCAGTGGAAGTTTAGCAATGCCATTTGAAATCATTTTTCCTCCTTTGAAGTCAGCAGTTTTGAGATGTTATCATCTGCTGATTGTGAAATCTTACGTGATCATATTCTGATTAGTTCTTCCATTCCCCGTGAATCATTGGTCACATAACATTGTAACTTTCCTGGGCTGATTCAGGAAACTATATATAGAATTAAATGGTAATAAAGAATGATCTGTGCTCTCTATTTTTCATGATAATCCCTTGTGGGGCTGATGAATCTTATGAAAAAAAGTTGCTTTTGTCTTAGGTCAAGCATTTTTTTAGTTTAACAAGCAGAGGTATTTAATCCATGGAGTACTTATATAGCGGCTTTCCCCAGGGCTGAAAAGAGTGTCACTATTTCTTTGAAAAGGTAAGGAAAAAAGTACAATATTATATTATTTCATCTTTATATATTCTCCCTCTGTCCTAAGATGGCATGTCCATATCTCCTTTTGCTCTTGTGGTCTGAGCACTGCAATGCTATCTTGTAAAAGAAGCCATACTAGGAGAAACATTCACTTTTGTATCCATAAAAATAGCTATTATATTCATTGGATATGAATTCTAAATTCATAAACGAACTAAAAGCTACAGTGATGATGAGTCCTTTACACTGGATACTGTATGAACATCAGATAAAGTTCACAAAATTTCCACCATCTTCCACATTTCAGTGCAGTCAGCATAGGACACAAAACCTCCATCACTAGACTTTTCAGACAACTTGTAAGAGACAAGTTGCATCACAAAGTTTGGGCGCTATGAGACTGGATCATGCAAAGTGGCAGCTGTTTCTTCTAAGGTTTTCAACTCCTTTTCAAAAGAAGCTGCAGGAATAATCTGCTGATGAAGATGCAGCATTTCAATGAGTATGCAAGCTAAACCATTACATCTTTGTGGTTCATCCATCACCACATGGCATCTGACACCTTGATAAATCATCATTTATTTCTAACTTAGTTTATGCATGATTTTTTTTGCAATGTAGCTGATTATACTTTGTTACGGACACTAATTTTCAAAGGTTTGCAAAAAAGTGTGTCATTTTCTGGACACCGAGTCCGAGAAGGCAGTAGTAATGTGACATTTGTAGCATTTCACTTCAAAGCTAGCAATTCAGCTTGGGTTCAAATTGGAAGAAACTGAAGTTATGTTTATACAAAGTTTTCAATTGTCTACACAGAGTGAATTTATTGGTTCCATTCAGTTCTCAGTGTCTCATGCAACAAAGAAATATATGCAACTTTCTTACACAATTGCTGCCAGAATTTCAGAGAAAGGTTATTCCTTTCATAGGCATAAAAGTTTCTGCAAGTCAGAACAAGCGTAGTAGAGAAAAACTGGAGGAATTTTATTTTTCCCCAAATTCACAAACAACATATTCTGTACATTTAGTTTATATTGTACTCCATGCTTTACTTTTGGATATGTTCATAATCATGGTGTGTACGATTCCTGATCTCAAAGAACTGTAAGATTTAGGATTTTTATGTGAGTGAAGTAACTAAAAACAAGACCTCAGTGATGGAAGGTCTACAAAAATAAAACTCATGCAGAAACCACATGTAGGTGGGTTCAAAACATTGATATATTGCCTAGAAATAAGTTCTAAGGTATCGTAAAACCCCACATGCTCTTTGATTCAGGCAATGTTATTTGGTTGATTTTCTGGAGGGAATCCGAGAAGAAATAAAACCTGAAGACAAGCAAATAGGAGTGCCTTTTTGGTCAGGGAAGGCATGCCATGATTATCTGTGCAAAGGAAAATTCCGCCAGTGTAAAACAAGACAGACAAGAGTTATGCTGCATCTTGAAAGTAAAAGTGGAGGAAATACATTACATGCTCAAGGCTACAGGGAAAAAGCTGATCTGAGCAGTTAGGTTTTGTTCATGGCAGTAAAATGTGTTTCAAGGAACACAAAGAGGAGGATGCAATAACAAAAGCAGGAATGGATTAGTAAGAGATAATGCTGGTGGGTCGGACTGACATTTTTCATGATGCCACAAAAGAAAAAGTAACACAAAAGTAGAAAAAGTAACACAAACGTAGAAAAAGTATGGGCATTAACTAAAAATTACTGTTCAAGTAATACTCTTCAAGTATTTACACAAGGAAAAGCTACTTATATACAAAGTATGCTATGCTGGAATTTCCAAGCATACGCTTGGAAATGTTTTCATAACACTCTGGTCTTACAGAAACAGCTTGTAATGCTCACAGGGAACAAGGTTTGTTTCACAATGGAGAGCACACCCAAGCAACAGTAAGTAAGCATTTAGTCATTTGGATACACTTTAAAATACACTGAAGAGTTACCACACATACTGTGGCTTGTTTTTAAACCTCACTATCATAAAAATCAATACATTTCAGGAATTGCCTGTAGGTTCACACCAGCTGAGTAACAGCATATGTTTTCATTACACCAGGCTAGCATAATCACTGCTATAATACCTATTCCCAATATAATTCTCCTTCCCCATCTCCCTTTTCCCTTACAGGTTAAAACTAGTAACAAATCTCAGTCTCTACCTACAGAGAAGGAAGGGTTTCAAAGGATGATGGCTCTCTTAGGCAAAGGGAAAAGAATAAAGAGGAAACTGCAAGTGAGCTGACAGAATCAAGCAAGTACATGACGCTTGATCAATGCTCTGCCATTGTCAGAGACATTCTTTAGGGAAATTTCCCATTGCAGATGTCATACACTAAATGAAGTGGAACGAAATTAATACAGAACCTGCAAGACTAACAACGAAATTTTCAGGGCTGCAGTTCTTTGTCGCTCTTCCTCTTCTACAATCGCTCTTTAAATTGACTACATTTAGGGGTGAATTGATATAACCCAGCTTTAAGCCTTTGATATTTAAACTGCTTATGATCTCAAACACCTATCACTACACTGATTTGTTGTTAATCAATAAACAACTTGCAACATATTCATATAGAACATCAATATCAATGTATAATAAAAAGTGTTGAAGTATTTTTCTAACCAATGAGTACAGCAGCAAGAAAAACTTGCTTTAGTCCTTATCTGTATTCTTTTTTTGACCCAATACAGGTGGGGGAGGTGGGAAAGAACAACGATGATGTAGAAACACCACAAATTTGGTGTGAAAGAAAGGGAGTTGTGTGGGGTTTTTTACAGCTACCCGCTGGCCAAGAACAGAAAGAAGAAATCCCTCAGATAAACTGCCATAGAAATTTAACAGCTCAATCAATATCAGCAGAGGATCTGTAATGAGGAGTAATTCCATCAGCAGTACATGTAAGTAATAAAGGTGATGGGATTTTCTTGCATTAGAGTGTTGTGTCAAATGTGTCGTCTTGGTCATCATCCCTTGATGTTATTGCTGCCTCCCTTGTTGCACGTGGTGACAAAAGAGATTATGATAAAATACTGGAGAACAAAAAGATGTTCATTATGGACTCCTTCAGACACAGAGATGGACATTGTCTTTTTTGTGTGGAATTAAAACATTGGCAATCATTTCCTCATCTGTGCTGCACTAAGCCATTTTTTTTTTCTTTTTCTTTTTTCCCTTCCCTTTTTTAACAGGATATTTTATTCGTTTCTAATTCCGCTTAGGACCCACTTTGGTAATACTTTCTGCCTTAGATTAATTACCCAGATCTAATTCATTTAGTGGAGGACAGCTGTGGTACGTGGGTTGCCCACTGATGTATTGTGTTAAATGACGCCCATCTGTCATTGCAGCATATCAGCATGGATTCTGTGTCATCCACTTCATTGGCTCTGCTGAGATGTGAAGTACAGCTACAATGTTTACCACTGTTGTTAATTTAATATCTACACCTTTAATAACCTGACTGCTGTCATTCGCTGAACAATGATACATGATGGCCAGAGAACAGCCAGATAGAAGGCATTAACTTGACAGCATAGTAGACCATTTGGTGCTGTTAATTAGAACACTTCTGGGCAAACTTGCTGTTGAGGGTCTTGTAGGGCATTCCCATGCAAAAATACCTTACTGAAAATAAAGGTAAAAAAAATCCCTGTTAACAGTGATTCTGACAAGTATGATCATTAACCCGTTCTATTGACTCAGAAGTGGTAATTTGTTAAAATAGCCATTTTCTCTTAGTCACCACTGATCAGTCTCCTGTTGTTTCCTCAAGCCTGCTTCCTGTCTTACCTCATTTCTTTTCCTCTTTCTGTCTCTGAAAAAGAAAAAGGTCAGAGGTATAACACTGAAACACGCACTGTCATTTCAATCCAGTGGTTTATAGTCATGTATCCAAAACCAGTGTGGTTTTTGCATCATACAAACGGCAGGTCCAGTCATTAACCTTTTAATGAATGTGAAGAAGTAACCCATTCAAAGTGTTCTGTCTGTCTTCTATTTCTTTTCTGAATGGAAAAGGCAATAACAAGAAAAAATTGGTAAATTCTTATCAGAAAATTTTTCTTACATGGTAGAAAAAAATATGAAAGTTGATGTTCATATATTCTGTAGAGTAATTTTTAAAAAAAACATAATTTTTTTTTTGGTTTACATGAAACCTTCACTGAAGAGAAAAACAAATACATATGGAAAGAAGTACTCTGTGCTCTTAACCCACTTTCACATAACTCTGCAGACAGAAATAGACACACACACACACACACACACAACCGCACTGTGGTTATCATTTTCAGGGAGCTGGGGAAACCCGTATGATTGCCTCCAGCTGGGAGCGTGTGATTAGTGTTTTAAGATTCTTGGCTGTGTGCCTCAAATAGATATTCAGCTTTGGAGCAAGTCTACCACCTGTTACACAAGCTTTAAAAACCTCAAGACTAACACAAAATAATTTGGAATACTATTCTGAGAAGGACCTTGCTGAGTCCTTTGCTTCTTTCTTTTAGGAGGGCCTTAACAGGGAGGGTGCCTCAGCAGTTACATAATGAAAGAAATAGTTCTTCCACAGATTTTCTATGCAATTTTAGACCCCCCAAGAGTAGAAGGGTTTGCTAGGGCTTTTAGGGGTCTAAATACCAGTTTTCTACTTGTAAAATGGGGACTTTGCTATCTGAACTAGCATCGCAGCAGTAAATGCGTTCAAGACCTTCATGTATGACACCAGTGGACAACACAATGATTTAGGCCTCAAAGCTGGTTGCTAGAGGTCCATGTTAGATGAGATGATATCCATCAGATGACCCCAGGCTGGCTTGGTTAAGAGAAGCCTGGAAGTTTCTGTAGACAAATATTAAGAGTGATACATTGTAGTCAACACTGCAGAAGAAACAATATGATTACAAGAAAAATTTGCTACTTTTGACCACTTAGGCTGAATGACCCATTTACAGCTGGATTAGGGTGGTTTTAGGAATGAATCAGAAACAAAGATGAAAATCACACCTGCACCATAAAGACCTGCAGTGAGAAGCCTGAGGGTACAGCAACAATAGAGGCTTAGGAAGCTCTGTAAAGAATAGCTGCATGCCATTCATGAAGGAAAGATACAGCTACCTATTTCCCTGTACTTAAATTATGTAAGCTCAATATTTTCCTGGGGAGATTTGTTTCCCGCAACTTGCAAGAGTTTCTTCAACATGTTTCTGAAAAATAACAATGTAATATTATCAATGGTCTAAGATTCATGATACTGGCAGCAGGAGATTTGATAGACTTTGAAAAGTACATGCATTACCACACTTTTTACAGAAGACCCCATACCACAGTTCAAGCTTCAGACCTAAGGGTTAATTAACAGCAAAACTCTCATTTTAATTACTGGAGATAACATCCATCTATCTACTCTTCTATTGAGAAATGGTCTTTAAGAAATCAATGCCAACAAGAATGTTAGCATGCCAATTTTTAGAAGTTTTTTGGATTTTTAATTTAAAATCTCAGATTAACAGAAACACTATAGAGAATGAGTTCCAACTGATGATACCTAACTGTTATTTTAATACATTATCTACCTTTTTCCATCATACAAAAAATATTACCAGCCTCCAAACTGTGAATAAGGGGTCTACAAAGAACCTGAATGTGAAGCTGTAAAGACATGGAGGTGCACCATTTATAAATACCTTTGCTGACTGCTGTGAAATGCACGTAGTCAGCTCTGAACACAGATAAACAGCTCCTTGGGTACAACACAGTTAGAACAAAGCTGCTGAATCTCATTCTATTCCCAAACCACTTATATGTTGACAATGACAAATTTGCATGGGTTTGAGAAGAAACATGGGCCCAAATATTTCAGTTTTAAATGCCTTATAAAATGGCTCCCATCCTTATGTCAGAAGGCAGGTAACTTCACAGAATTTTTTCCTTTTTATGTGTGTTTGTATGTCCTTCTAGCTTTCCCTGAAAGAATGAAATGAGACAAAGAACAGATTGCTTTAAGGACTGGGTGTTCATTAAGTTCAACTGAAAACAAGCTTTTTCTTTATTCTTCCTGAGATCACACACACAAACTTGGAGACAGACAAATAGGACTCAGAGAAAGACAAAGAAACAACTGTATTTTAATAGGTTCAGTTTTCAACCTTTTTCTTTTGCTTTTAGAGCAAGAACATGTCTTACGTGACAAAAATACAAGCCAGCTGAGTCAAACTAAAGCAGAAAGGTCTTGGGGAACCAGACATGGAAAATGGGTATTGAATAAATCCAGACAGGTAATCATTCTTGACTCACTTTAAAGATGATAGAGATCTAGCAAAGATAGTTAAAGGCATCTTGGGTAGGATTAATCTCATTTTAGTAAATATGCCTAAAACAGGCTGAATGAATAATTTGACACACTTTCTGCTTGGATAGTGACTTCTCCATTTAGTAAGTAGGAGGTTTCTACAATTCAAGGCCAAGCCATTTCTGTGGGGCATTGTGGAAGTTATCTTAAGAATATGTTTGCATCTGGACCACAGTGTGTGGCACATTGCTTCTGCTATTCTTCACACTTGGAGCTATTTGTCTTTTACCTAGAAGTGTTATCCAGGAACTGGATTCCGCATCTAGATTCAGGAATGCACAGACTGGGATCAAAGGCAGACAAACAGACAGAGACCTCCTCAGACACCAGCCACGGAAGAAAGAGGCTGACCCCTTTGATCCCTCAGCTTTTATACTGAGCATGGGTCAGATGGGATGGAATATCGTGTTGGTCAGTTTTGGGTCACCTGTCCGGTCCTCTCATCCCCAGAGGTGCAACCCCTTTACATTCTTCCACTTCCATCACTCCAAACCGGTACATAACAAAGTGACCTGACCTTGGTTGTTACAGCAAGAAGCATAAGCAAGGGTCTTTCTACAGACCATTCCTTGGTATTAACTATAAACATCAGACCTTATCACTCTGCTGGCAGAGACTGTCTGAAAAATATGCGGTTAATTTCAGAAAGTGCAGTTACTCAAAAGAGTCAACTGAAAAGAAAAAATACTCAAAAGAAAATTTGTTCTGTTTTACCTCAGACCAGGACAAAGGTTAATTATATGTTAATATTGGTGCATGAGCAAAAGTACACAAACCAGTACAAATAAATTAGGGCTGGCATTTATGAAATGGTTCCTTACCGTTAGTGCCTACTGCATTCCAACAGGAGTGGCTGGAGTTAATAACCTAGCTGATTTTAGGATGGAATTTGATACATTTATGACTAGGATGGCTGGACAAGAGCCCTACCTATCTAGCCTGTGGAACGGGTTAAGATAACCCTGAACAAACCTAGAAAAAAATTATATGTTCCCATGGCCTAGAAATGCTATTTCAGATTCCCAAAAACACGGTCATGCCATTGTAACCCTACTCTTGAGCTATCAAACTTCCTCTTGTCATTTTCCAGGGTTAAGTGAATATTCACCTTGATGAAGACTGAAATTGAGGAGCCTCATCTCTAACTGATTACCCATCCAGTGAAGTAAAGGATTGTTCCGAACTTCTCCTTCTTTCTCAGTCTCTAAATATTAAACTATTTTCTACAAGAAAGGATGTTTGTGCAGGACGGAGTGAGGTGTCTCTTCATCTCCACAATGCAGAACTTTTGATTAAACCTATACTGAGGACTGAGAGCATTGAATCAGACAGAGAGTAGTGCCATTGCACTGCTCAAATTTTTGGAACATTTTTGTTTAAAAAAAATTATTATGTTTCTTTGAAATGCAGTGTTCAAAGTGGGTTATAGCAATGAAATGGTTAAATGCAATTATGCACGTAGACTCAGTGAAAAATAGCTCTGGAGCCTGTTTTACCAAGCACGATATTTGCACACCTCTTGTATGTAATTTGAGTGATATTTTGTGATATCAATGAACTGCAAAACTTTGGAATTAGAGTAATATTGCTATTCTTTTCAGTTCAAAGATAAAGAAAATGTGTTTAAGGAAAGAATTATATGGAAAAGACTTTTCATGACTTCAGTAAATTTTAGCTTTTGGCAGTTTTTGAAAAATGCTTCCCCTCCAAAAAAAAAGTCACCCTTGCTCATACATCTTAGCTACTTTCAATTTAACACCGTACATCATAAAAGCAAGGACAAGCTAAGGTTAAGAAAAGAAAGTTCTTTCTTTTCAGAAAGAGATCTGTGAACAGGGCAATATCCCTTGAAAGGGCCGACTTCCTAATCAGAACTATTGAGGGAGGGGGAGAAACAAGTTGGAAAAATCAATGAAACTCTTTAAATACTATGTATGGTGAAAAGTCCCTTCCAGACTCAGCTGATCCATATGAGTTTAAGGTCAAGTTTTCAGAGAGTCTGCTGGCTTTTAGAATTTAACATATTCCAAAAATTTTTCAGCTGTTCACTCAACCCCTAGGAATTCCTACTCACAGTTGCTGCAAAACGAAACAGAAAAATAAATGGAAAAAGAAAGACAACAGCAAAACTGCAAACATCACTATGGAATAGACATCTAGCCAGGTTTACTGGTGCCCATGAGCCTGACTTGATGTGCTACCAGTTCCTATCCTTAATCACTGGAATAAGTCTCAGAGAATAAACATGTGCAAGTACATAGTGGGGAATCTTCTTTGCTTCCTAGGGTAATATGGGGCATCAAAACTGCTTTTGCAACAGAGCAGGAGCAGCTGAGGGACAGTAGAACAAGCCATACACTTCAGCCTTTCTCGAGGCAGGAGATTGGGAATGGGTCCTTGGCCAGCACTGTGGCTGGTGGCAGCAGGTGTTGTGCGTTACCTAAAATGACCCTTCAAGATGGTTCCCATACTCTGGCAAAGGAAAGCAAAATAAAAAGTTTACAAAAGTTAAATTCTAACTTTAAAGCCCAATTCAGTCAATAATGCAGCATAAAATAAAGTGAATATTACAGGTTCCATAATAATTTTTGTGGATTTTACATAAAATATTCTCCTGTGCAGCCAGCAGTTGTAACCACAGTTAATCTAATTCTACACAGTCACAAAAGCAAGGACATTTCATGAAATCTTATTCTCTGTGTCAATCCGTATCTTAATATAAAAACTTGATTCTTTTAAAGACAAGTAATCTCCTATTGCTTTCTGTGGGCCACTATTCGTGAGTCAAGTCAAAAAATAACTACAAACTTATTTCCCTTAACCTTTGCTCATCCACACACAATAGATAAAGCCCTTGGGTGGGCATAATTCAATTCAGGTCAATTAAACTACGCAGATGCTGTCTTAAAAATTTTCAATTTTTTATTAGCTGTAAGAAAGACTATTTTTTTTACTTGTACTTTGTGGTATGTGGCAGACACAAGCATTGTGTCGTAAGGAAATAATTTCTGCTCAGTGTCATGCCAGCAACTTACATCTCATATTTACAAAACCAACGGGTTTGTAAAGCAAGTGAAGTTATAATGAATATTTTTAAAGTTTGTTAAATGGAAGTACTGTAAAATAAAATAAATTCAATGTGATGTGAGCTGTATAGCCTTTTCCCTCAAATATACTTCAGATGCATAGTGCATTTTGAGTCTTTGGGATTAAGTATATTGAAAACAGGAAAATTATTAAAGGTTAAGTACTGTATTTTTCATTATAAATTTCCACTGCACAGTAATGAAAACTGAATAAGCAGATTAAAAACTGATTTAAAAATTAATCCTCAAATCTCTTCTTCGAGAGATTTTGGTCTTCAATTAGTAACTCAAGATTTAAAAAATTCACGTTGTGGAGACCAAGATTTATATTATTGTCATGGCTGCTGTTACAAATAACCTGGGTATAGCTGACATGAAATGAAAATATTCCCTCAATCCTATTTTAATATCAGATTTAATGAGTAAAGGAAAAAAAATTACATATTAATTTGCACATACTAATATTGATTGGGAAGAAATTGTGGTAACACTAGCTTATCTCAAAAAATGATATAACCAGAATTTTTTTCTAGAAAAACTAAAGTTCTGACAGCTTTCAGATGAGAGAAAATTCAGAAGTAGGTGTTTATTGACTGAATTTGAAATAGTGAGTAAAATCCTGATCCCACAGAAGACTATGGCTAACCACTCAATGATTGCAGTACTATCTTTTCACCAATTTTGAGGAAAAGATGATTATGTTTACTGCTTTTGAGAATCTTACATTTTTCTTGCTCTTTGGTGTGAAAAATCCCTAGGTACCTCCCACAAAAACATGTAGCCAATCCAGGTCTTGGGCTGCAGGGAGTGCCAGAGCCTTTTGCTGGGAATGCATGGCACTAATGAGAACAGCTGTGTGAACTGTGACCAGGTGAACTGTGACCAGGTGAACAATCTTCTCAGCCTGGTGGCAGAGCTATGAGGAAAAATAGAAAGGTTAAGGAGCATCAGGGAGTCCAAGAAAGGCACACTGGTGGATGGTTCCATCCTCTGCCCTCCCTGGGACAGAAACAGGAACAATCACCAGGAAAAACTCAAGGTCAAGGGGATCCTGCATCCTCCCCCTGTCATGCTGAAAGCAGTAACTTAAAGGTGAGGAGTGAATGGAGGCAAGTCCACGCTTGGGGCAGCAGGAGAACCCCCTCCTTGCCTACCTCACCTTCCCAGGTGCATCTATACAACAGGTACAAGGTTCTGGATGTGGAAGAACAGTCAATGGATGATGGTCCATCTTCACCAGAGGTGTTACCAAGGTCAGAAAAGCCTACCCCCCTATAACATGACTGCCTGAGGGGATCTACCAGAGAGATGGGGAGGGACTCTTTATTAAGGAACGGAGCAATAGGATGGGGGATAATATTTTTAAACTGAAAGAAGGGAGATTTAGATTAGATATCAGGAATAAATTATTTACTGTGAGAGTGGCGAGAGCCTGGCCCAGATTGCCCAGAGAAGCTGTGGCTGCCCCATCTCTGGAGGGGTTCAAGGCCAGGTTGGAGGGGGCTTGGGGCAACCTGGTCTGGTGGGAGGTGTCTCTGCCCATGGCAGGGGGGCTGGACCTAGATGATCTTTAAGGTCCCTTCCAACTCTAACCATTCTGTGATTCTATGGGTTTTAGTTGTAAGTGACTCCCTTCTGAAAGGAACAGAGGGTCCCAGATGCCAGTCAGATCCTCCTTTTATGGAATTCGGCTACTTCCATGAGGCTGGGGTGAAGGACATGACCAGGAAGCTTCTGAGCCTGGTACAGCCCTCGGATTATTACCGAGTGCTGCTCTTCCATGTGGGTGGTGATGAAGCTGCAACGCGAAGTCCAAGAGGGATCAAAAGGGACTTCAGGGCTCTGGGATAGCTGGTAAGGGAATCTGGAGCACAGGTTATTTTTTATGCAAGCTGATTAGCATGTAATTTTTTGCCTCACAGTTCAAGTTTTACAATAGTAAATGTTATTTTAAGAAGATTTTAAATTTTAGTTTATTTTTCTTTATTTATTTACATTTAGGTCTAATCTCAGAAAAAAACCCCACAACCTAAAAACCAAAAAACTAACAAATATGCAAAGATAGATTTCCTCACTTCAGGGTTGTTATGAAATCAGTAGACACTGAATACTATAGGTTTTTTCTATATTAGAGTCTTTGGTTCTTCGATAGCTATGTAAATGTGTTTTAAGTTTATTAAAGCACAGCCACCTCAAAGTACGTCAGATTTCCTTCCATTTTCCTCCCTGCCTCTAGCACTGTTTTACAATATACAGAATATGCCTGCTCATGCATTTTACTCCAGGATAGAGAAAATAATTAGAAAATGTATTGTATAGATAATCTCCTTCTTAATCAGAAAGAGCCGTTTAATTTTCACACTGACAAACTTCACTGGAATATAAATAATATTCTTTATTCCTCTCATCCAGCTACAGACCTGCTTCAGTCAAGAGTCACAGCAGAGCAATGCAAAGTTGCAGCTTACAACTAAGTGTCACCAGATCAATGGGACCTATTCCTACCCTACTGGGGGATACAAGGGGGTGTGCTCATAATTTCAAATCATGAAATCAAGAATGCATCTTCTTCTGAGATAATCTCCACAGACAAAAAAAAAACAAAACAGAGGGACCAATTTGACCCAAGAGACTACCTCTGAAGCTCTGCAAACTACAGCTGTGGTACTGGGTGTAACAAGGACAGTAAGCGTCCGTTTGGCCCGGTGATATTTGAAATGCACTATGAATGATTAAAAGGAATCTCTAGGGCTCAATTGGCTTCATCACAGAGATATAAGAGCTGGCTGTATAAATCTGCACAATGTCAGAGACAGAAAACCACTGACTGAATGCAGAGAAAAGAACATTGTCCCATTTTCCAAGGAATTATGAAGTATACAATTTATTGCAAACTATTGATTGTTTTAAGGATTTTTGCTCCCCTCACATCATATTGCCAGGAAAAGCAGCTATCTTGAAACAATAACCTTGAAGTGATTGTGAAAACAAAGCGTATAACCTTTTAATTTTGACATCATGGAAGGAGGTCAGTTAGTTCCATGAAACTGTTTTGGCTTTTTAATGTCTTCTCCTCAAAATACTAGTCCAATTGCAATGCTATGCCTTTTCATGCATGTACTCTAAGTCTAATTTTTGAGGAGAGAAAATGAATGGCATAAAGCACAATGTGTTTGTACACTTGCTGATAGTGCACATAACAGCCAAATTAAAAATATTTCTGCAAATGTATTAGTGTGCTTGTGTATCTCCCAGAACTTGAATATTTCCCAAACATAATAAGCATCCAAGGACAATTTTTGGGAAAGAGATATCTAGTCTAAATTTTGGGTGTAGAAAATGGGTCCACAAATTTGTAGCTGAGATACATGGGGCAGAATTTTCAGTGGTGCCCAGTGACAAAGCAAGAGGTACCAGGCACAAAATTGAACATAGGAAGTTCCATCTAAACATGAGGAGGAACTTCTTTGCTGTGAGGGTGGCAGAGCCCTGGCAGAGGCTGCCCAGAAAGGTGGTGGAGTCTCCATCTCTGGAGACATTCAAAACCCACCTGGACATGTTCCTGTGAGACCTGCTCTGGGTGGACCTGTTCTAGCAGGGGGTTGGACGAAATGATCCATAGAGGTCCCTTGCAAACCCATATTATTCTGTGATTCCGTAATTACTCTTGAGGTGGCTTTGTTTTCCACATACTACAGCCAATACCCAGATGATTAATTCAGAGCAATTACTTAAATTCTAGATATCTAATTTTGATGAGATTACTCTTATCTTGAGTGACTGGATTTGCAGTTTAATTCACTAATCTTTTTGTTAGATCCATCAATGTTCTAATTACCTATAACATAATTTGATGCGGAAAAGTGTTTCACCATGTGCCACTGATTTCAGGTGGCTGCCCAGAGCTCTGAATTAGGCACCATTACAGTATCTGATGGTCTGAAACAAAATCAACTGGACCTGGGAGTGGTCAACTAGGTGTAAGAGGAATATGTTGTCTTTTGAAATAAGTTCCTTGAGCTTAATTTCACATATGGCAGAACAGTTAAATAAATACACATTTTTCGTCTCTATCAAAACTTTAATTTAAGAGATCTTCTCTGTCATTTCATATTGTTTACCCTCTATGAATCTGCACCTGTTTTTCTGTGCATTGGGGGCATTTTCTTCCAAATATATGAGTGTTAACAGAATCAAAATGGAAATTGTGTCTTTGGGTTTTTTTTTCTGTAATGGCAGAAGTGATCCTTTCTTTTCTCAATCCCCTAATATATTTTTTTTTCTTATGGCCCATTCAGACCCCAAATCTTACACACCCTAACTGTCTGTGTTAGTCTAGTTATCATATTTATCCTGCTACTGTAAAAATGTCTGGACAGTCTTTATAGTCATGCTCTCTCTCTCTTAGCTCATAGAAGGGTTATGAGACTGAATTTGTTTCTTCCACAAAGACAATTCAAACTCTAAAGGATAACCTGAAATAAAAGGACGGAAGTCAGCGATGACACGGCCACGATTTATGCTGCCAAAAACCTTTAAGGAGTTCTAAGAAATACCGTTTTTAAAGACAACTAAAGCATTTTGTCTTTCCTTGTAAATTCAAAGCGCACAAGTTTTTCTGTTCCCTTGACCTAGCACTTGGGCATTTCATCTTACCCAGGATTTGTAGTAGATCAAGAACATTGATTGAAGTCCTGTAGCCTCTTGCTGGTTCAGTAGCTCATTCTACATTCTGTCAGGGAAAAAAAAAACAACCTCATTTTTCTATTGTGCGGTTTCCGTGTGCACAACTGATAAAGGAAATTAAGATTTGTAAATGTTATTTATTCTATGAACTTGGGAAGATGCAATAGAAATGAATACAAATAAGACACCTCTCAGCAAGACCTGCACTGAGAGTGTGGAAAACAGAGGGTACCTCATTATCACAGAAATAGGCAGCAATATCTGCCTAAGGTGGTAATGGCTCTTCCTAAGCTCTCTTAAAATTCAAACACAAATGTCAAATTGCAATGCCTTTCAAGAAAGCTGTGTCTTACTTGAAATTTATTCATATAAGTTTTAAGAAATATCCCTCAGGGAAACACAGCCTCAATTTTTCATTGCTACAGATAAAACAGAAAGCTATCTATGGGGCTAGGAATATAAGACACAAGAAAATGGAAAGAAGGCCTTGCAAATGGCACTGAATCCAGAAGCAAGCACTTTTAAAAGGGGTAATTAACTCAGTTCTGACTCTTTTAACCTTCTAATTTTCTCCTGTTTCCCAATCTGAAATCCAACCTCTCTGCTTTTCAGATCAGGCACTGAAGGTTTTATGTTTTAGAGTAATAATACTCAAAAAGCAATTCAGATACGAGTGAACACAGTAGCTTATGTTTTCTGAATAATTTGTGGCAATCCTTTAAAAGTAATTCACATAACCTGCATATTTGTGCTGACTGCTTACCATCAGAGAAAGTGGTAAAATCCCACAGTGCATAAACCCAAACCAAAAATGACAATAACTGCAATGCAGTAATAGCTAATTTTATCTGGTACAAATGGGCAAGGACTGTAGAGGATTATGTATTGCAAAAGCTACCCAATTGTTTTCAAACTGAATTGCATTTCAAACATATCCTCTCGGCTCCTTATAGGGATGTGGTTTCCAGAAAGCACTGCTGGCTAAGGTTTCTTAGCGGCGGAAACATAGTTTTTAGACATGTTAAGGGTGAAACCTTCAGAATGCTTCGTCTTCTGCAGTATCCTTCTACACAGACAGATGGGATTTAGGCAAGCAGCATGTGCATTTTCTAAATGAAGCAAAAGCGGAGGAAATAGTAGCAAAAATAATTAAAAAATCTGTTTTAAAAGGAAAAGAAAGACAAAACCTGTATGTAGGTACTTTTTAGCATATTTTAATCAATGCTCAATAAAGTTTTATTCATTTTAAGGCAGGAAGACTCGAGTTCACCGTGGAGTTAATACTGTAGCATGACTATTATTTTTAAACATTAGGTCCAACTGAATAAAGTACAGTTGTTTAAATTAAGAGGCTTAATGACAGAATTTTCATTAACCACAAGTCTCAAAGGCAAATGAATTTGAAATTATTTCAGTGGTTTATTTTATCTATAAAGCCTCATACCCTGCTTTTATGTTATTCGCTTTTACTGAAAAGCTATTGAATGAATTCTAGAAGTATGGAAAAACAGTTAATGCTGTAAATAAATGTCAATTGATCAACAATTTTCATGCAATCAAATGAAGAAATGGTGCAGTGCTAATTGTAAAGGATGACTCCTTATAATCCCTTTGAATTATAGTTCGGTTTTGATCTTCTTACTATCATACTTTTAAACCAATAATCATCACTTCCTTTCATCAAGTATTTTTTGGCATAGGCTAGTGCCATTCTTAATTAAAGTGTTAGGAATGTATTTTCAGTAAGATGCAAAGAAGTAATAAAGGGAAAGTTCATTGTGCAGTACTTAGAAGTTACTGACTCTACATGGAGAAAATTACCCTTGTTCAACAACCCTCTTCACAGGTGAATGCCTGATTGTGTAAACATCAGGTTATGAGTACATTAGGGTAATTTTAAGTCTGTAAACAGGGCTACAGGAGAAAATTACAAAGACATGTAATTTATCCAGTTGGAGCCTAGAAGTTGACCAGAATACAGTAATCAAACAAGTGGAAAGGAGTATGTTATATACCTTGCAGTGCTACAATCAAATCTCATATATTGACTTTAAGATTAATCTTATTTAACATTACTTATCTAAAAGTTAGAGTCCCAGTTAAGGATAGTCAACAAGGCTCCTACTACAGGCATCGAAAGAGGTAGGCATCTCAAAAGGTTATTCATAATATCTTTATGTAGATGTATAACATGGTTGTACTTAAGTTTCAGACAAGGTAAAATGAATCCCTGGCCATATCTGTAAAACACACGATGGGAATGGTGATAGATAGATAAATAACACTATACCAAGGTGACAAAAACCATTTAGAAGTACAGAGGCAATTTTGAAATATAATCATGTTACAGATTTCTCAGCAAATGACATTTGCATTCTGTCATCACAGAACGCCTAGTTAAAGAACCGCTGTCGCTACAATTTCAGAGCTAAAGATGAGGCAACGTAAACTGAAACTCCCTTTTGCTGTGACACGGGCTGGTGTGATTACTTCCTAAAAAGGCCTAAAAAATCACACTTAAATAAGCATTTCCCAGTAACATTCCTCACCTTTTTATCATTACTAGAACAAAAAGAGGAGCTCACTGATTGCAATTTACCACTAATATATGCTTGTCAGGTTGATGGACTGTACTGGTTGAAGACATGTCAGTACAAACTGTATTAAGTAGTGCCAAGTTCTGGAGCTTGATGACTGATCTTTTGAAAAGAGGATTAGTGGGGACTTAAAATGTTAAAATAATGATGTCTAGATGTCTTACTCCTTGGATATCATTGAATCCAAGGAATAAGGATAGCAAGGTTTTAGGGAAGGTTAAGATTGGTAACAAAAGTAGCCTTTGATTTACTTGTAATTACACAACTTGAAGTCAATTAATTTTTTCTGAATTTACCAGTTGGCAATTCCATATTCTTGAAGGTAAATAGGTGTCTTTCCATTGATTTCTGGTGATTAGAGTGGGTTTGATCAAGGCCTTGACAGATAGGGATAACAAAGCATAATTTATCTTAATTTAATTTTTTTATCTTGAGTACTATGAAGCCTTATAAAGATGAGAATGTGTTTAAGCCTAATGTGTTTTGAATTGTTTCAGTTCATGTACATCTGGAAAGCGATGAATTTCCCTCTTTGCCACAATGCAGAATACTGGGAATGAAAATAAGTTAATTTTAAAAGAACAACAAGAGTTAGTGGACAAGTCTTCTCTTGATGAACAGTAGCCCAAAATACATGATAACTGAGTAAAGGATTTATCTATATCAACGTTGCATTTTAAATCTTACTTAGATTTGGCATAAAAGGATGAGACTGTAGGGCAGTTGTATATATCGAAACGATGTTGCTGAAAAGAAGTGAAAGGTCTGTAATGGTTCCCTCCACAGTAATGGTCAGCATAAACACATTGGATTCAATTTAGGAGGCACAATGTATGTCAATGAAAATAATATTTTCCAATATCTGTCCAAGGTGATGAGACAAGACTTTTATGAAGGTTCTGAAGTTCTATTGAATGCATTTATTTGACATTTGCTAAACATAGCTTAATGACAGTGACATTTTAGCCTAATTTGTCTTTTAATATTTTTCATTAAAAATGCTTCATTTACTTTAATTTCATTTGCTACTAGAGAGGGAAGCCCTGTTAGAACTTTTCAGATTTGAAGAGAGTAACTAAAAATCACAAACAAGGCAAATTTGCCCAGATATGGGGGTAATAAACTCTAAGAATTTTGTGGAGTTCTTTTTTCATTTGTTATAATGACAGTAAGTCATTATGTCCAAAATAACTGTTTCTATTAATCCGTATGTATATGCCAAGGGTTATCCCTGGAAACAGATTCATATATTATTATGAAACCACAATTTATAATACGTATCCTTTCCTAAGAAAAATCTTTAATAATGATCTCCTGTAATGAACATGATGAATTCATGACTCAGAGTAGGAGTTTTTGTCTCAAGATCTTCCTACAAAAACAATTAGAACTCATGGAATGCAATAAGGAGGTTGGTACACTAAAATGCTATGAGCTGAATATAAACTTACTTGGGGGAATGAAAAGATTGAACTTGAGTAAGGCTAAAACTTTGAGTAGGAACTCAATGAGGTCATATTCTATATGCCAAAATTACCATTCCTATTCTTTGTGTCCTTGAACCTACTCTCTAGCTTTTCTGTGCCTGTGTGGCAGTATGTGTAACTTTTGGAAATTCATTGGCTAAAATTCATTCTTCAGTTAGATTAGGGATTTTAGTCCCTATCATTTCTGCTGGAAATAGTGGGAGTTTATTCAAGAACTTAATAATTTCTCTGATTGTAATTAACATTCAAATTTGCAGTCTACATAAAATGTGGGCCAATTGACATTTCTTTATAGTTCTTCTGTTTAAAATGCAGATCATTCCCTTGGTATTAATCATCCATCACATTCTTTCCACCCTGTTATATACTTTTGGATAGCCTCTTCCTGTAGATGCTCTCTACATACATTTATGAGGATAAACAAGTAAAAATTTCTTAGTCTACTCCAATGTGCGTTCATATATCCAAGTAACTTTCTTTGCATCTGCTCTGCTACTAACTTACCTTTTTTGAATCCATGTGTCTCACTGGGTTGTTCAACGGGTTTAGTCTTTCTCTTTCATTAATGCTCAGTTTTTCGCCCTCAGTAGGGCACACAACTAGGCAACATGTAATATTCTGACTATTGACAGTAGAAGGCCCTGTAGACCTAAGTTGGGCTGAGTTTTATAAGCACAATTTCGCATGTATAGCACATCAAGTGCTTATCATTACCCTTTTACTGACTAATACACAAAGTCCATTTTAATTTCTAACTGATCAATTTCTAGGTAATACTAAAATATTATGTTACTGGCCCCTATAAAATCCTATTTTACTACTTCAGTACTCAAAATCACTAATGAAAACATTAAATAAGTTCACACATCAAATTATTTGTTGAAGTACCCTGGTAATCATTTCTATCACCCAAATTCTCCCTTGAATACAACTCATTGTCATCTTTGATGTAGACAATTCCTTATCCACCTCATACTTGTACAAATCCCAGTCTTCTGTTGACTTGAGGTAAGAAGAAGAAATGAATACATTCACACTGCTACTTCAGGGACTTCTATTGCTACTTCAGTTTCCAAAATCCAGTTGTTTCAGGAAAATTACTCAAGCACTGGATTTTCCACTGACCCCAGTCCTTACCAGTCCTAACCCATATTCCTCTGTTTCTATTGATCATGTTTTCCAGTGCCTCAGTATATTTCCCACAATTTCTGTCTACCTCACGGAGTCTGCTGGCTTATTCCCATCCTCCATTTGTACACGCCTGTTATTCTTCCAAGCAGAAATATGTGCAGAATACAGCTTTCTTGAGTATGGAATTGAGTATCATATTTGAAAAGCAGTAGTAGCTCACAAGTCTGAGCACTTTTAGCAGCTAAAGTTAGAGAATAGATCTTTGCATGTTTAAGTTCAAATTCAGGTCACCGTGAAGCTTAATCTATTAATGCGTGTGAAGCATGAAGGTACTACAATGATCACCTCCACAGAAAAGCTTGTTGACCTCTGAGAAATAAGTGTCCACATTTTTGGTCAACAGATGAAAAAGCTCTAGTATCTTTGATGTTAACCCACTGCAGGAAGTACATAATTTGCTAAACCTCTGGCTTTTAAGAAAGACATAGTTAAGCTGCATAGGGAAGTAAAAGAATTTGACTCCTTCTACCAGACCCTAGATTGAACAATGACTTTTCTAAGAAATCTCAAAAACAGATGGAAAAATTTAACAGACACTTTCATATTTTAGGAAATAGAAACCTGATTTTCAATTAGTAACCAAGTATCTGCAAGATAAAGGACAAAATGAGATGTCAGCAAAAGAATGTTAGCTGTGTTGACGACGCTGAAAAAAAATGCGGGCTACAATTTCAAATTGTGTACAAAAGGGACATACAAATGGTGATACAAGCCACGCACATGCAAAGCTAATGAGATGGGTTTCATGATTAATTGGCAGTGATGAACTAAGCCCCAACTCAATATTGCAACTAATGGCTTCATAAAATTATCCCTTTCCCATTAAATAGGGGGGAGAAAGCATCCATTAAAATATTTTGATTTATACTTCTATTTATTGATGGCAAGCCACTAATTTCCTTAGTTTACAAGTGTACAAATAAACTATCCATTAGAACAGCATGAACTATCACCACACATCACCAGCAAAATCTTCATCTGCATTTTTTCATATGGTATGTCTGCCACAACCAAGGGGTTTTTTAATTCTTACCAATTTAAACTTTTCTTGTTGACTATATTTTAACTTGTTTACATTCTGCAATTTTGCCAATGAGTCACCTGAAAACTGTTCCATAACTAAGCTCTACGTTCACCTTTCTTTGTGAAAATGCCAGCTTAAGGAGTTGCCACAGCTTTTATTTTTCTCCCCTAAGTATTTTTAAGCTGTGTCAATTATTCGCTGATTTATATACAAGGCAGTCTAAAGTCAGGTGCGTAGAGTCCACTGGTTGCAGGAAGGCCACAGTCGATGGGCAGATTGAAAAAGCCCCGTAGCAGTTGCTGCTGCCATGAAAGAGGTGTGTGCATCTATACCTTGAGCAAGATTTTCACCTTTGCAAGATCACTGAGATGGAGGAAACCTAAAGGCAGCGTATATGGTTATAACACATAATACTGTACACCCAACATAACATAGTGCATCAGCTGTAATCAATATGCATAACCTAATGCAACATTTATATTCACTTCTGGTTTTAATATAGTTTGCACATGAGAAAAGTCTGTGTTAATATTAATTTGTGTATCAGATTCTTTGTATCAGTTTTATTTGTTTACTCTTAGCCTCTGCAGAGAAAATTTTAAATTTCAGGAACTGGTTATCACCATAAATTATAAGATAAGCATTTTTTAAACCAGGTATAAATAAGAGCAGCACACAGCAAACTACAGTATTTACATAAATGTTATGTATATACAGCAGTTGCTAGAAAGAGATAATTACTTCAGTGTACATTTACAGAAGTAATTTTTTTACAAAGTAGTATACGTTTTCTTGATCAGAGAAAGTCATAGGTTCTTCAGGCCTTGGTGACTAGTGAAAAAGATGGGCCTTCCAATATTAGACAACACTGAGTCCGTTGTTTCACCAGCATTTTAGGGACAAGCTGACCTAGGTGTCCTAGTAATAAAAATGACAGTTCCCTCTTTCTGTGTACAAAGCCAAAAGCACTGAGTTAACCAGTTAAATTAGTGCATGATTTATCAGTTCTTGGATTCCCCTAAACTCCATTCACTACTTGTTGTACTGTAGAAGTTCCCAATTAGCAAGTACCATCACCACATCAGAAATATGTCTTTCAGAATTCCACCCTTTTAATATATAATTTTTAAAACATTTTTGTCTATTATAAAACGAAACTCTAAGTGAGCTGCTGTATGACAACACAAAATATTCATAATTCCCAGCAAGCAGTTATTTGTGGCTGCCCCATCCCTGGAGGGGTTCAAGGCCAGGTTGGATGGGGCTTTCAGCAACATGGTCTGGTGGGAGGTGTCCCTGCCCGGGGCAGAGGGTGGCAGTTGATGATCTCTAAGCTCCCTTTCAACCCAAACCATTATATGATTCTATGATTCCCATCTATCATTCTATGTAGATAATATTCTTCATCACTGTTTCACCTGCTGGGCCATGCACTG
Source organism: Tringa tobata (assembly GCA_033628505.1). NCBI lineage: Eukaryota > Metazoa > Chordata > Aves > Charadriiformes > Scolopacidae > Tringa > Tringa tobata. Next base: position 2,152,114 of record JAHREE010000174.1, on the reverse strand, counting down.
TCTGAACAACTACTGGGTGTTAGACAGGCTGTCAGGGCTCATCTCAAATGGAGATTTACCTGTGACTGCTACGGATTATAGGTATCATTAGCTTATTATCAATAATTTAAGAATGTGATTGAGCTCATTTCTAACTTTTTTTTTTTTTTGGCAATGTCTATTGCTTCTTACCATCTGCAGAATGAATTGAGAATCATAACCTAAATACAGTACATACCTTAGGAATATGTACTGTATGTGTACCTGTAGACTATAACTAAAGTGTTCTGATGGTTAAAGAAACCCAAAAATTATTTAAAAATATTTATGATGAATATTGATACATTCACAAATCCTATACTTTTGAAAAGAGAAAAAAAGTTTTTGTTTACAAGTTCTTTAAAATCACCAAGTGTGAGAAGAAAAAGCACAACCAAAATATTACTGAAATCAAAATCCTGTTATCAGAGGTTGGTCAATACAGCCCAAACAGTAAAGCATATCCCAAAAGACAGAAGTGGACCCGTGTCTGAAAAAGTGTGTTCTTTTAGTAAGAATGATATGATGAAGTGGTGGAATCACCTGAATCACTGTAGAAAAGTGGCAGATGGAGGAGATCAGAGAGGGGAAGGATGAGGGGGCACCTCTGCAGTGATTTACTCCCTTTGCAGTGCCAGGCAAATCACAAGTAAAGGAGAAAGCTGTGTTCATCGTGGTCTAACATGAGTCAATTTGTGACTCCATCACCCTAGAGCAAAGAAGCAAATCAATTTTATGACATTTTAAAGCCTAAACCTCTTAATGATAAAAATGAAATTTATTCTTTTTTTTTCTACTTCAATTATAAGTGCTGTTAAAGAAAAGAAATAAAATTTAAAAAAAAAGAGAGGAACTCCTTGTTCTTGAAACTTACCTTATTAGATCAATTGTTTAAATTTTTTTAAGTCAATGATCATATGGAAAATAACGAATTGCCATTGTTCATTCAAACTTGCAGTAGCACTTCACTCCTGAATTCTTTTTAATTTTCTAAGAAACTGATCAAATGAATCCCTCTTGCTGAACAAATTGAAAATATTATCAGTCATGACTAGAAAAAATTAATTAAGAAGTGCAGAGAATATAGGAACAAAGATTAAAAATGCATCTTCCTTACTTTTGAGTCATTATTTTGCATAATCATCAGCACTCTTGTGATTGAAGGCACTCCTGAAAAATCATGCACATCATTTAACAAGTAGCCTGATCTAGACATCAGAAATTATTTAAGATTGAAAAAACGGAAATGCTTCTACGCTACAAACAGCTGTAAGGGAGATTTGAACCTAGAAACAGTAAGATATTTTGAGTTCAGCAATAACAGAAGATGAATGAGGAATTTTGAAGCTTTCCAACTTTTTCTAAGAGTGAGACGAGGGATACATTTGTGCAGTTAAGCACAAGGGTGTGAGGATTTTCATGCTTCCTCTTCCTCCTCCTTCCTTTTCCATGAACTTAGGCTCTTTGCATCATATTATATGGTGAGACAAGCTGTAATGAATGCATATATAGAATCAGAGAATAGAATCATAGCATCATTTTGGTTGGAAGGGACCTTTCAGATCAACAAGTCCAACCGTTAACCCAGCACTTTCAAGTTACCACTAAACCATGTCCCTCAGCACCACGTCTACATGTCTTTTAAATACCTCCAGTGATGGTGACTTAACCACTTCCCTGGCAGCCTGTTCCAATGCTTGACAACCCTTTCAGTGAAGAATTTTCCCTAATATCCAACCTAAACCTCCCCTGGCACAACTTGAGCTCTTGAGGTCCTCTTTTCCTATAGTCTGTTCCTTGGGGGAAGAGACTGACCCCCTCCTCTATGCAACCTCCTTTCAGGTAGTTGTAGAGAGCAAGAAGGTCTCCCCTCAGCCTCCTTTTCTCCAGCCTGAACAACCCCAGCTCCCTCAGCTGGTCCTCATAAGATTTGTTCTCCAGACCCCTCACCTGTCTTTCCTGTAGTGAGGGGCCCAAAACTGGACACAGTATTCAAGGTGAGGCCTCACCAGTGCCCAGTACAGGGGGGAAATCACTTCCCTACTCCTGCTGGCTACACTGTACCTGATACAAGCCAGGATGCTGTTGACTCAGTCAGCTAAACCCCTTCACTCAGCCAAATAAAATCCCAGAAGCAGGGGGAAATATGTTCAGGGCCCTGACATCAGTTGTGAAATATATAGGAGCATTTCTCCCAGTTTAGAAACATTTAAACCAGGGCATGCGCCCCACTTCTAGGCCAAAATCTCCTCTAATTAGGGAAATTCTGTGCTTGTTTGCTTGTGTCACTTTATGGACGTAATACGTCCCTGTATTTTGAGGTGTGACTGAGTTGATTTCTACTGAGGAAGTTGTTTGACATACAGCTTTGAAAGTGTAACTTAAATTCAGACAAAACCCTCACTGCATAGGCTTTTGCATCTCCTTAGTACTTCTAAAATAGCCTGAGATTTGTAGGTATAAAATGCCTTAGAAGCAAAAAGCATTTTTGCTTCACAGGAATTTGGTACTAAGAGAGAATTTGAAGAGAAATTATGATGAATTTAAGGGCATTCCAGAACATAATGTAGCAAGTATAACACAGATCTCATGAGCAGCGATTAATGGGCTTTCTCATGTTGGTAGCTTGAAAAAGAATGAAAATAAATGTAGAGAAGACTATCCAGCAAAGCTACTTACCCCTGCAAATATCCATTACTGAACAGAAGCAGAAGATTAGGCCAACCAGGGCAGCAGTATAAATCCAGAGTAACTACTGTAGACAACGAAGTTACTCCACATTTATACCGGTTTAACGGAGAGAAGAAAAAGGTCCATTGAGTATAATTGAATCAAGGAGTTTTCCATTAAGTCCAAATGACTTTCACAGCAGGAGGCTCCTGAAAGCTCAGAGGAGAGCAGTCCTTTCAGAACAATAACATTTTGCTTCTCTTCAGCATTTTAATCTTTACTGTTTGGACACAGTGTTTTAAAATTCACTTAGGTTATGCTGTTTTATTTGCATTATCTATATTGGGTGGCAAACATTCTTGAATTCCAGTAAAAGAATCTGTATTTTCTGTAGGCATTTATTTATTCTTTCTTAATTTTATATCTTTAGATTTATTTTAAATCTCATGTTATTGTACAATTTATATGGAATTGAGTATTATGTCTTTTATATTCTTTTCAAAGTTCTGATCATGGGTGAGTGAAACATTCCAGGAATCATAAAGATTTTAAACTTTCTATTGCATTACTGAAAGGTTATACAAAATCACAGTTGTTCTTGCATATTGTGGAGATGAAACATTAATAAATAATTTTAAGGCTATTTCCAACTATTTTAAAGGTTTAGGGTTCCTGAGGGTTTGGAGGGTTTTTTTGGGTTTCTGTTTGTTTGTTTGTGATTTGTTTTTATTTTTTGTGAGCTCCAGTTCTGGTATTTATTATACCTTCCCCCCATCAAAAAATACCTGAATATGTGGGGGAAAATTAAAGTTGCAAAAGCACACATATATAGTGACTTCATGAATAATACCTGTACCAATAGCTATTAAATAAAACAGTGAAAAAAAAAGATAATTAATTCATTGTAAAACTTTAAAGTATACCTTTATGTCCTCATATAAGCAAGCCAATTTCTAGCAACATATAATGGGATTCTTGCCCAGGGGATCAGTCTCTTTCAAGAAAAACAAAGTTGCTTACCTAAATAAGAATTATTCATTTTTTATCAAAGAAAAAGGTCTCTGAATTCTTACAATATGTGCATATGTGTCTCTAACTATATATCTGGGTTCAACACGACACGTGTATACTAATATATTTGAGACGATAAGGTCTGTATAAATTATAAATAAATAGAACGATATGGAAACACTGAAAGTAGTATTTAGTTATTTATTTGAATGTTATATATACAAATATTATTTGACTCATTATTGGAAGCTAGATTACAAAAAGAATGGAGACTGCTGATAACCAGGGATATTACAGCAGTCACTTTTTGAAACTAGTGACTAAAAAGTGAAATAAGACTGTTGAAACCAAAGTTGCAAAGTAATTAATGGTGTGTTTTCCTTTTTCACTGAAAGTGAAAATGTATTTCTGGGTCAGCAGCTGTGACTCTATTTCAGTGTTGTACCCTTTCTTATTAAGTAAAGCCTTTTCATTTAGCTGGTAGAGACAGCAGGTAATGCAATATTTAGTTGATAAGTTAAAAAGCACACTATGAGGCACTGAATTTCCTTTTCCAGGATGAGATTATGTTTAGGTACATTTAGTTTTTCCACAGAGAAAGCCCAGTTAAAACATGCATACCTTGTTCAGGGTGTGATTAATTTATCCTCCCAACTTTAGCCGCTCAATCTGACTTGCGTGAATCTGATTATTTATTGCAGTAGTTTAAAATTAATTATATAATTCTATGGAGGAATCAATTAGGGAAAAAAAAAGTTTTTCATTTGCACATATTTGTTAACATTTTTAATAATGTCTCCTTTTTTTTTTTTTCTTTTTTTTTCCCCTTATCACTCTCTTATCCCCAAAAAGAGAGAAGAGATGCATGAAGGTCACTACTGAAGATTCATAAACCATTGTGAATAATGTCAGAACTATAATTTAATTAGTGGCCCATCTGTCACTTTCTGTTTGACGAGCACTAAATGTCCAATTATCATTTAATATCTGCTCTAATCAGTTCTGGCAAATTTCGCAGGCACACTAGAGATGACATTAATAGATGGAAGTGAGGCTACCTTTGCAACATTATCAGAGAGAGAAAGCTTGTGCAGTTTTGACTTACAATGGGGAAGGCATGAATTCATTCCAATTAGTAGCAAAGACATTTGATGCAGACTGTGTTTCTGCATATTGCTAAATAAAGCTTTTAGTTGATCTTTTCAACAGTTTTGAAAACATTTAATTTTTATGGAATTTGTTATTCTTGTTTGTGTCCAAAAAGAAATATTATATTATTATTGCCCCTCTCTTCAACGTCTCTTTGTTTATTGTCTTCATGAATTAGTTCGTGCCTTCTATTTCTTCATTCTTTTTATGACATGAGCCCTTGTGAACAAAAGACCCACAGGGTTCCTCATAAAGAAAGGAAAAAAGACATGTTGAATAAATATAAGTAGATTTTTAAAAAGCCTGAAGTACACATTATGGACATGAAAAAAACACTGGGCCAAAGATTTTAGTTTATTGCTGGGATAGAGGACTAATCACCACAATGACCTTTTTCTGGTAAAGGAAGAGTAAAAGAGAAATATAATCTTTTAATGAGAATGTACACTGCACATGTCTTTTCAGACAAGACATGGAAAATGACAAGTTAAAAGCATAGAATAACTTGCTGGTTAGACTGATGAGCGATGAAACATATATTGACAGCATCATAAAATGAACTTTTCCATTGTAATAAGAGATTAAAAACCCTACCTATCCACACCTTGGGTCAAGGTCAGGCAGTCTGTACCTCCTCAGATTTGAGATCAATAACATAACAGTCTCTGGAAAAGGTTTTTGGTTTGACAAGAAGCTTCCTCTAATAAGCATGTGCTGCCCACATGACACTTTAGATTTAGTCTCCAGCTCTGATTCTGAGTAAAATCCTTCAGCACTTGCAAAGAAAATGTGGCAAACCTCCACCCCCCCCACGCCCCCCCTCCCATTTGTAATATGACTGCACAGGTTTGCTGCTTAGTAGCTAATAAGGTTGGGATTGCTGCCTGGCAGATCCACTGCAGTGACAAAATAGCCAGCTAAAAGCAGATCTGAAATAGAGCTCCTTGTCCCTCCTACTATATGTTTTGGCAGCAACACAAAAGCTAAAACGTAATTTCTAATACTTCGTATTTCTACTAAGATTGGATCTGAGATTCTACTGACTACAGCTGAAATTTTTAAGAACCTGTCAGGAGGTTATGATCCGCTTGACCCTTCTTTACTCTACCTCACCCAACGCACATTATAGCACTGAGTATTTTGAAAACCGAAATCTGCTGCTTGATCATACGCAGGTTCAAGTAATGTACATGAAGAAGAATTCTCATTATGTGCATCTCTGCAGGTTTCCTCTGGTTGATAACCTTTAAAACCTGCTGTGCATACGAGGCACTGCTTTAGTAGTCAGCTTTTAAAAATGGTCACAAGAAACCTCTGAATCAAGGCATAACAAAGGGATTTCTGCATGAGGAAAAAATCAACAAGAACACACACAAAACAAACTAGTATCAACCCAGAGGAATGGAAATGAAGAAGGAGATTATGAGCGCCCAGACATGATTGATCCTCATTTCTTCTCCTACTTTGGCTCAGAAATTTGGCTCCAGGACCAGGTCCAGGTCTGAAGAAGTTGCAGCTCAAATGGAGGGCTTTGCTCTTGAGAAACCCTAGCAGTCAGCAAGAGCTAAAGGTGAAGTCAGGAATGCAAAAAAAAATGGTTATCAAGGACCTTCTTCAGGGGAACAGAGAAGTGCCTTGATTCTGAAGTTAATTTTAAATGCCTCTGGGCAGTGAAAGGATGAACTTGTTTCATCCAGCTAAAATGTACTACTAACTTAGCCCCATACCCAGAATTAGTTCTGGATTACTGAAAATACATATCCAGGGAAAAGTTAATTTGCTTTAAAAAAATTCAGCTCATACCTATGTTTATGCTTTCTGTTTAAAGTACATATACTTTTAATCAGTACAGTGCATGGTAGAAAGTCAATTAACACCTATTAATAGCTTAGGACTGCTCACACAATGAGACATCCCTTTAATATGATAAATTATCGGTGTAGACCATTCCCTGTGAAAAGAAAAAGATTAATCTGTCTACATAATAGGGAATATAGGACTTAAAAACAACTTTTCTGAAATAAGAAGAAACCTATAAAAAAAAAGAAACAAAGTAGATGAGGTCGAACACCTCTAAGATGTTCCATAAAGAATGGCAACCATTTAGGAAAAACGGTGCTGGGGAAAGCAGCTTTCACTGGTCAGATAAATATTTTTCATTAGCATTTGATCCTGCCCTGAGGGTCAGTGCTTAGACACAGTGTTAGATGGGTACAATATCCCACCAGCCCGAAGGTTAGTGTTTTGCAGGGCTTTTAACTTTGGTTTAGCTGGTAGATCTTAACCTGGAAGATCACACCTGACTAATGAAACTAATGATATGCATCTGAATTGTAGAAAAGGTCTAGGTTATTTAATAACTTAGTACATTAGCAAAAGAGGTCCAAATGTTGTTCTCATTTCTCTTTTTAATCACATCTTAAGTTTTACTCTCCTTCATTGTTGCATTGCATTTCTGCAATATTTTTTCAACATTAGAAACCGCTATGAATGAATTAACAAGTATAAAAGTGTTAGTAGGAATCAGCTCTATGCTGATTCCAGCTCCAGCTAATGTAAAATGTAATAATAAAACTGAATTATTTTTAAAGAAACAAATAGACAAAAAACCCAACTACTTCTAGGGCCTTGTTCAGTCATTTTCCTGGCATGAGTGGCCAGGATTTCAGTATAACTCTTTCACTGTAAACGAGTTATGAAGGTCAGTCAGGAACCATAAATTAAATTTGAATGGTGCTTTCCAGTAGCATGCTAGGAGGTAAATAGACACAATAAAGACAGCAACAAAAATGGAGCATGACTCAGTAGAAAAAATAGATTAAATTGATAATGTTGAGACAAGAAATATCAGGCAGTAGATAGCTGGAGATTATACACCAGTAAAACACTGGACTGGCAGACTCTTCACTGTCCTGTGGATAACCCTGGAGAGTCCTACTTTGCCTCTCTGCCCTTCTGTGCACCTGCTGCCTATTTAGGGATTTTTTTGTGTATTCTGTTTATGAAGGGCATGGTCTTGTTACCTTTGAAGTCAATGGTCAAACTGTCACTACCTCCTTGGAAGCAGATGGGGCCCATATGGCCTCTTTGCATGATCATTGCTCATGTACAACACCCACAGAGCTAACAGGTTTCTAACCAGGATGAATTGTAATGTGAACAACAATAAAACAAATGAAAGAACCTAAAACACTGTGAAAAACTTTGTGGGAAGCAGTGAATTTTATAATCCTCTTCTGGGCACATCTTGGCACCTTACTTACACCTTCTGAAAGACTCGCTGGAGGGATGGGTTGTGAGAGGCTATAATGGGGCAGTGAATAATAGCAGGATGATATGAAAAAGACCTGTAACTGTGGAAGGTGAGGCAGTAAGACTTAATCAGAGGACTATTGCTGTCTTGGGTGGTCAGTGGTTGACCCTGCTGATGTCATTCTTCAGCCAGGAGGTTCCTGCTTCCACTGGATTATGAAATAGAGTAGTTGTGAACTGCAATACCCACATCTGAACCGGGGTTTTCTTCTCACTAAAGCACAGAGGTGAGTAGTAAATGCTGTTAAAGAGCAAAAGACTAAGACCAGTTTTCGTTGGCTATAACATTGAGTGCATTAATCTTAAGAAGTATCAAGTTGAGTGCTGAATGAAGCACTTAAAAGTAGCAAAAGGGTGTATTTCAGGGTAGGGAGACAGAATTGCTATCTGTACCATTCCGTGTCAACAGCACTTAAAGGATATGGCAGCAGGATACACAGTTGTGAAGGCACAGAAATTCCAAAGCTGACGTGGACCAGATGTGTTTGAGAAGGGCTACAGCTGCCCCATCACTGTGTAGCAGCAAAGTCCTGCTGAAAGGCAGGGTTAATTACCTGAAACGACACTAGGTGTGAAGCTAAAGGACTCTCAGGTGATAAACTGTATATAATGTTGGCAGGGCAAGCAAATGAGATAGAGCAATAACTTTCATATATGCACATCAAGCCAATGCTTCAATGACATACTATACTCAGCTTGCTGGAGTTTCACCCCGACTCAGTACATATTTCTCTTGGATGGTGGTTGAGCCCCAACATCACCAGTAGGATTTAGCTCTCAGCAAAGAAAATAATAACAGATTCCTCACTGTGGTCCGAAACCATCAGCCTTTGTAGAGATGTTTTCATGTTAGGCAATAATACACTGGTTTAAGAAATGAAGCTTTGAGTTATATTCGTGAAAACAAGCAACATCTTTAAAGTTAATGCAACGCCCACCTATAATCAACAGAACCATTACCACCAGCTGTCCATCACAAATTTTGCAAGAAGAGGCCAAAACAAAACAGGAAGGAGAGTTACAACACCTACCTTTCCAAAGGAGAGCTATTTGTATTTTACCAACCTATAATTTGCCTAGGAATGTTTTAATGGGTTCTGATGTTATTTATTTACTTATTTGCATAATCCTGTTTAAAAAAATTAAATATATGTATTTTATATATAGAACATCTGCACACTGATAAAAAGGATAAGAAAAAAAGACTTCTAAATCAAAAAGCAACTTAATTAACAATGCAAAAAGGAAGGTGGTAACAATGATCTAACATTGCAATAGGTCCTGGAAAACTCAGCAATGCCCAGTACTCTGCTGTGACAGGGCTATAGAAACAGGAAATACAAACACACTTTTCTTAAGGCTCTTTCTGGATTGAGCTGTTGATGGTGACTCAACTGTGATGACAATGACACCACAGTGATGTTGCAGAAAGGGCTGTATATTTATCTCAGGGAATTTACATGTCAATTAAGGAAAGTCATAACTTGTATATCCACAGGTGTTGCATAGGCCTTTGATATTCCTTTTTCAAAGATTTTTATTAAGAGTGTTTGATGCTGTTGGATAGTAGAAACTGGCCAGCATAGGAGGCCCATAAAGACACATCTTTATTCTCTCTCCATTGTTGTAATGAAAAGCTGAGGGCAGGCCATCTCCCAGAGATCACCAGTTGCTCAGCAGCTCTGTCACAGCTCATGAAGCTTCCTGAAGAAATTTTGGAAATGACTGACACTATCTGAGCACAGAAATTGCCAAGACACTGACAAGCAGAGGCTTCTTAACTAGCCATCAAATCATCATCATTACAGAGGTATGGGTGCTTAACTTTTACACGGAAATGCAAAAATATTTCATTTTTCTAATGGACTGAGAAGTGCTTCACACTTCCTAAAAAAAAGGCCCTTGCTTCAGGCCAATCTAATTTTTCATGTGGTTTAAGGGAATTCCTCTGTCTCTGTTGAGGTATTGTAATGTTTGAATCTACCTTAAATACAGTTTCAGTTTGGATCCTTTCATTTACCATTTTTAAGAGTCCAAAACCAACACAGCTCCTTCCTATTCTTCCAAAATTTTCCTTATGCTATCCTTCGGCCTATTTTCAAACATGCCATCTTTTTTGTCCTTCTGCAGAATAGAACAGAACAGAATAGAATAGAATAGTTCAGTTGGAAGGGACCTAAAACGGTCATCTACTCCAACTGCCTGACCACTTCAGAGCTGACCAAAAATTAAAGTATTAAGGTCATTGTCCAAATGTCTCTTAAACACTGTCAGTCGTGAGACTTCAACCACCTCTACAAAGCCTGTTCCAGTGTTTGACCACCCTCTCTGTAAACAAATGCTTCCTAATGTCAAGTCTGAACCTCTCCTGACACAGCTTTAAATCCTTCCCATGCATCCTGTCACTGGGTACCGGGGAGAAGAGATCACAACCTCCCTCTCCACTTCCCCTCCTCTGTAGAGAGCAAGGAGGTCGCCTCTCAGTCTCCTTTTCTCCAAACTAGACAAACCCATTTCTAGAGCCCTCTATATTTCCTAATTCTTGCTGTCTTGTCCCTATAATGCCAGAAATATGCTTAGTTTTTTGGAGGGAAATCCCATGGCTTTCTTAGAATGGGGAAATTCTTTCTCTACCCCCTTTAAAGGCATTTCACGTCATAGTACCTGTCAAGCTTTTCACAGTTCACTGAAGATTAGAGGCAATTAAATCTTCTGGTTTCCTCATTTCTGTTGAAAAGAAAGTTGAATTTATCTGGAAAGATACTTGTGGTGGGCAGTTAAAAATTCCAACCCTCGTTTGTTTTAAAGTTGAGGTCAAATAGAAAGAGATAGTGTACGACTCTAATACTTATAACAAGACCTTGAACACACACCTTGAATAATAGGCAGGCAGTTGAGTTTGCATGAGTCCTGCACGAGAAAGGTCCTTGAGCAGTCGTGCTGCTGCATTCAACATGAGTTGCAATCTGTAAGTGGTTTTCAAGGGTAACTCCAAATAAAGCACATTACGGTAATACAGCCTGGAGGCAAAGATCAAAGCTGAGAGATGGGAAGATATAAATACTCTTGCTTTACAAATGACCAGATGATTCTCGAGCTGTCTGCTTAAATACCTCCCATAATGAAGTACTAGAAAGTAGTCCAGCAGTGACAACAACAGCAACAAAATACGCGCTTTTTATCCCAAACTCAATACCCCCAGATTCTGGGGTTGAAATTCCACACTTCTTGCACAGAAGTCCTTAATTTAGGAAGCATAATTGCCTTTTGCTTAGGCAAAACTGCCCATCAGCCTATAGCCCTTGGAGTGTCCCATGTGGGAAAAGTTCAAATATATTTAATTCTGTGGAATATTGAACTATGAAATGTTATTATCGTTTATAAATCCACTTAAAAGCTTCCATGCAGAGATACAACAAACATTTCACATTTAAAGTGTCTTTTGAGAAATACTTTTCTTATCCATGCTCATTTTCTTTTTGTCTTTCATATGTTGGTGAGTTTCTCACCTTTATCTTTACACAACCTACTTTTCCTCAGATTTTTGTTATCTTTATATTAACTTTCTGTTGCTATGCAAGGTGCGCTGAAAACCTTTATGATGTTTATACACAGAGTCACAAAAAAAGAGAATTGCATAGATGTTAAGAATCAACCCTGTGCTTAAAATAAGTACAAAACATACCTGCGCTACCATCCATCACCGACATATATGTTCTGAAAGTTAATTCTAGGCGTCCAGGTGGGCTTGGTTCTATGGAAGCACTCAAACAATTTTAAGAAAGAAAGCCTCAAAATTTATCTGCCTTGAAGAGAACCTGAAAGTGAAAGTTGAGGTTTCTAAATCTTTCTTTTGTTACATTGTGGAATTTCACTCATTTACATATTTTAAGTTCACTTTTGTCGTTCAGAGAAGATGCACTCTCAAATCAGAGAAATGGAAGTCTCAGTAGATGTCATTATTTTTGCATTTGTACAAGTAATACTTACTAGCAAATTCTGAAGAATTACCATAAATAATTAGAACTAAACTAATTGCAATAAATGGAGTAGCTCTTGGAGTTGATAAAGTCTCTTGATATGTTTGCTCATTCAAAAAATGCATTAATTAACAGTGGGTCTCTCATTATCAGTGTGAATGTGTAAGATTATACTATAATCCTGTTATTTAAAAGTACAAGTACCAAAGAATAAAAAATAAAACATTGATGAGACCACGCAGTAAATTTTGTAAATAAAAAATGTTAGAGTGGAGACAATAATGAAATTGAAAACAATTTGGAGACAGAAAATAATTTCTTCATGTAGTACATTTTTCCACATCTCAGATTTTCTTAAAGTATCATTTTTTTTCCAATCACGGAGTCAATGCTCCTTGACTCTTACATTCAAACTTAAATTCAAATTTTATTTAATTCAAAATTGCTTTAATCCAGTAAGTTAGTGTCACATTGGCACATTTAAGGTTTGTTCTCTACTTTTTGCTTTAGCTTGCAACCCTAGTGTCTCTTCTCTCCATTCTCCCCTTGAATCTATCTATGTCAAACTCCTCTTGTCTTGGCAATGTAATTATCATTATCGTCTGTCTCTTAGGAAACTTTTGGTTCTTAAGGGGCGTAAGATATATCTACAAAACATCCCTTTCTATATCTACAAAGTCTCACTTTCTGTCTGCTGGGAAAAAAATACCTGTGACATTTTTCTGTAAGAATACACAGATTCTCCCAGCACTGATCTTTACAGGGTGAAAGGAAAAAAAAGTTCCTAGTTGCAGTCAGCTTGACATAATAGATACATAATGTATCCACAGAGGCATAGAGCAACCTTGCTTGTTCCCAGGACTTTCTATTTACTATACTCGCTCCTATAAATTGCTAGGCAGACTAACACTTTTTTTTTTTTTTTTTTTTTTTTTTTGTAGCAGATCTACTGCTTACTCAGTACTTATTTTAAATGATGCTTTTGTATTTACAGGAGACCAGATATGTCCTTTGCAAAATGTTAATGAGGAATTGCCATGGATGGTATTTCATGGATGTATTTCATAAAGGCAACCTCAGTCCCTTTAAACATTTATTTGTCATCCTTACAGCAACGTGTGAGAAAAGTATGTGCATGGGGCATTTATTTTCTTCTCAATACCGTAAGTAAAGGTCAGAGGTTCAGACTTCACTTTGCACTGTCTTTGTTAGCTTAACACAGAGAACACAGGGACTAAAGGGGCAGAAATGCTCATTTTTGTCACTTGCAATTGTATCAGTGGTGGTCAAAGAGTGATAGAGGCCAGAATACTTGATAATTTGCCTGCAGTGATGCTTGTACTCCTTGGGAGTTGTTTGAATTAAACACTGCCAACCAGGGGAAAATCAATAAAGTTGTTTAAATGGTTTCACAGGGGCCTTTGTGATGATTGAATATTACTCTTCTTACAAGACCAATAGCTGCTGGTTTTTTTTTTTTCAGTGCATGACCAGTAACTAAAGTTATTCAGACTGAGAGTTCAAATGAAGGCTTAGGGCCTTCTCTTCTTACTGTCTTCTTCTACGGACAAATACTTTTCATTTCCTTTTTTTTTAAAAACTAAAGTAGAACAAATCAATAAACCTCCCAGAAGCAGCAACATTAACATTCCAAATCAACCCTATTCCAACTAAATCTGCAGAAAAGAAAGCACAAGAGTAACACTGATTTACACCAGTTGAGAATCTACTCCAGCCTTTCTTTGGGTTAGATGACATTCAATCAATTTGCCAATGGAATGATCTACTGTACAAAAAAGAACTGCAAACAATACAGATTTTCAGTGTATGTAGTAACATAAGATTTTATTTCTGTAAGATGCTTTTGACTCTTTTTAATGACAAATAACAGGTTAGAGGATTTAATAGCCAAGAATTTAACATCCAAAGCTCTGCTTTTTAAAGGACATGGCAAAAATTTAAATTATGAATAATTTAACTACTAGTTTGGAGAAAGTAATAAATCTGAGCAAATCTGCAGCATGTCCATTTATAGAATCTATTAATTCTGCCAAAGGGGCAGGATGTGGTAGATAAGAAATTTTAAAAGCTGCTTGTTTATCCTGAAGCAAACCTCAGCCTTGCTGTAACACTATGTCAGCTAAACTACTACCAGTTTCTGGTATTGCCAGCCTGGACTGACTATGCAATCCTTGTAGCAGTCAAACTGGTGGTGGTTATCTACACTATTTGTGTACATCTTTGCTGTTGTTATAAAAGCTAGAAATCACATGTGGAGCAGAACAGTAGATGAAACAGGATCATAGAATCATAGAATTGTCTAGGTTAGAAGGGACCTTCAAGATCATCTAGTCCAACCATCAACCTAACTCTGATAAAAACAAAAAAAACCCGCATCACTAGACTATGTCACTAAATCAAGGATCAAGGGAGGCAGGACTCTTGGCTATTAATCTGTATTTTGCCGCTATTCAACCTTTAGCAGATGCCTCATTTTCCTTGCTAAGACAGTGATGGTAACAACAGCTAACTATATAACTAACTGCTTTGAAATTTAATTAACTGTTATTACATTTTACAACCTTCATTAAAAATTCTCTGGTGTGAAAGAATTACACATTTTGGGGTGATAATGAAGAAAAATATGCTGAAGTGGGACAAAAAAAAAAAAACAAAAAACCCACAAAAATCCAAAGAAAATCACAAATTGTTCCAAGAAAGTCTTTACAGTGTTTTTTCACTCTTCTGGGAGATGACACTTTACAACAATGTCCGTGATGTTCCCCTCCTCACTATGCACTCTTTTAGATTAACTGATACACAGTTCCATTGGAGCATGGTAATATATATTTATATAAAAATATCCTCACAATAATCCCTCTCAGGTTCTCTTTCTTCATCTTCTCTAAAGAAATGTAGAATTTAGGATGTGTATTTTATAGCCAGTATATACAGCAGTGGCTCTAAGCCAGCTTATGCTCCCCATCCCAACTTCTGGCATAGCAGAACCCACTGAATTCAATAGAAGCAATCATCTTGATTGAAAAAACCCCACCCTTTGAACCTGGCATATACCCTTAAATCCCTGCCTGTGCCCCCATGGGAAGGAAGATTTGGGATTCATTTCTTTTCCTTTCTGCTTCTAAATTACCTATTTCACAAAAAACTGAGAACCAGGAATAACAGTACTGACACAAATTAAAGTACACCAGTATATGTTGGGTTTGCATAAAAGGGTTCATAATATTCAAGTAAGAAGTAGAGTACAGGTCTTCTCTTAAAGTTTCCAGTATGTCATACATCTGGCATGATTAAATATCCATCGGCAAATCTTTATTTGTTAGCACAGTTTGCCATTTTATTTCCAGATTCCATCAAGGAAAATAAATTACAGGTGAGGACACAATATAAAATAACTGAGGGGAAAAAAATCCAAGTTGTCATTTAAATATCAGTAAAATTCTGGAAGTGGGAAAATATTCAGAATAGTCTGAATCCCAACTAGTTTATCCACCTTTCTTGGTAAGGTGCTCTGTGTATGTGTGTCATAGGCCCTCTGCTGGAAAAGTCCAGCCATACTGTGGCTTCTCTGCTGCACCACATGGTCCTTCAGCTGGGCTGTTGTGATGAAAGCCTTAGTTCAGCTTTGTGGAGCTTCTTAGAACCAACCAAACACATTAATATTTGTGGACATGGACTATTCCAGCCGTTTAAAAAAAAAAAACACAAAAAAACCCAAACAAACCAACCAACTTTGTCATCTAGAGATGATTAGCTTTTTAAGAGCTAATAGTTTTCCATCTGAAGTAAATCTTAATTAAAAATGTTTACATTAGTTGATTTTTTTAATTCCAGTGTTGATAATAAATTCTAATATCTGGATTGTCTTATACGTGACATTTGCTTTCATAAGCCATGCAGTTATCAGAAGCTAATCCTGTAGAGAAACTAATCAAGGAAGGTGTTACACAAATGCAAAACATATGATTAAAGAGAGAGAAGGCAAAGCTCATGCAAAGAACTGAATATTATAATGAAATTGCCACTGAATGGAGATGTGAGGACTTCAAGCTCAGTTTAATTAGGCCACTGAGTGGAATCCCCAAAGACTGACAAGAATTGAACAGCTAATAATCAGTTTGTTCTTTACTGATTACCAGCTAATCATGTCCCAAACACAACCCCTTTCCCCTTTCTCATTATGAACACATTTGCAAGCCCTTTTTTCTAATCTCTGCACTTTTATGGGCACATAGGCCCTAATCAGCTAACTTCAAGAGCTTCCACTAGTATCTTTAAAGGCTCACCTATTGTTTGTGGAGCAAATATTTGCATCCTTCAGCATCACATTGGTAAACATTGCTTGCGCTTGTATGAAGTGATGAGAAACACAATTATGCAAGACCAGCATATTTTGTTACCTCGTTTTCAGAATTTAATTTCCATTTTTCAGCAGCTGAGTGTGCCTCTGCCGAGTGCTATAATTCTATGTACAAAGTACAAAACCCACTTGCATTCAGAATTTCTTGCTTATCATACAATTCTTTCACTAACAATACCTTCCTTTTCCATCTCCCAGCAAGCATTGACTTCTGTTCCATTCTGTAAAGATCTGCAAACACTTTTTCTCTAACATTAAGTACATCATTTAAATTTATGCCACTCTTTTCAGTAGAATGTCTCATATATTTAATGCTAAACATTATTGTATTATTATTGTCAGGTTTCAAAGCTCCCTGAAAAAAGTAGTGTACCAAAAATGTGTGCTATAGGCCCTGATTTCATTTGATGAGCTCTTATAAAAACTTTGCATAAATATACACTGACAACTCTGTTAAATATTTTCACCTCTATTTACCTTAGAGCTGAGGCATACCTTTAATCTGCATAGGCATAAAATGTGGATGCAAGTGATGTTGTTGTCATTAATTACACTTTTTTAAAAATAAAATTTTGTAATTTTTGATCCTTATTTTGTAGGAAATTTTTTTTTTCTCCTTCTTGAAGAATTAAATATGTTCTCTCCTTTCCAACAGAGAAAAATGGTTCTATTTTGGAAAATAAAATATAAATAAAAATAAAAATATTAATGCAAAGGAGCTGTCTAAAGTTAAGGTTTTACAGAAATAATTACCTCCTTTGGCCTGATTCTTTAAATAAATAAATAAATAAATGCAAGAGAAAGAAGGAAGGAGTAAAGTGACTACATTAAGAAATTGATTGATGTGTTGCTCCTGTGCGATGTTCAGCAAGCCTTTCTCTGGAGAGGCTTTATTGGTTTGCTGGTACTAAATTTTCCAAACATATATATATCTTCTGATGCACGGCAAGTTTGTCACCGTTGAGAAACTACGTCAGCCAAGTTAGAAAAGTTAAGAGCCTGTAAAACTTAAGTCATCCAGAACTGCCACTAATGGAAAAAAATATAGAGAGATATTAAAGAAATTCAAAGTTATATGAAGGTTGGGGTTTTAGATGGATGAGGTAAAAGGTGGGAAGAATAGGCACTACATTTGCATATTGCTTAGAATACATAGAAAAGAATAATATAAAATACAGTATTATGTCAGACTAAGTTCTTAAAATTGTAAGGAAAAAGGAAGGGTTAAAATACCTTGAATCACATAAAAAAATCGTAATTATATCATCTGAGCTTATTCTGTATAAATTCTAGCAATACAAGAATGTTTAAAGTGGCAATTGAAAACAATACGAAATAAAACCAGAATAATGAAAGAACTAGATTTTCCTTTCTCTGGAGCCTTAAACCTACATAAGTTAATTGTGCAAGTTTTTAGAAAACCTTGATTGTCTTCCTTAGCACAGTATAACAACATCTGTTCTCCATAGGATTTGCATTTAGCGCTTTCTATGGATAGGATTTTCTTAATGTATTTCATCTTTGACATTCAAAAGTGGATGGACTTAGTCTGTGGTTACCGGAAAAAAAATTAAATTCAGACATTTTCTCACCTTTTTCTCTGTTTTATACCACTCTAAGTGAGAACAGAAACAGTTCTTTGTACCCTAATAATTCAAATTTACAGAAAGTTACTGAACTAAATTTATTTGTGTGCATGCAGTTTCTTTATTTTTAGACAGGAGAATCAACTTAGTGATTGACACTCAGATCTGAAGTGATCAGAAGATGAACTCTTTATTTGTTAAACATAAGTGTTTGGAGTGTCATGTTTATTCCTTGAAATTCAGAAGAGAAACTTTATATTTTGAACTTGACTGTGATTCAGTGATGCTTTGAAATCTTTCATCTTCACCTACTGTAAACATTCAAGTATTTAAGTTTATTGGCAGAATCTCCCCTGGAAAATTGTGTTTGTATATGGGATGCTTGAACATAGTCCCTGAACAAGATTTTCAATTGTGTAAATGACCAGTAACAAAATGGATATCTGCTTCAATACATGGTGTATAACAACAGACTTATTCTTCTATCATGTAATAATGAAAGACACAAAACATTAGTAAACGTGGGCAACTAACAAAGCAATTTAGATTTAAGTTTTTCAGAATTCAGAATTCATTCATGTTCTACCTATAAATGTTCATAGGCAACATAGGCTTTTTGAAGAAGGGTGATAAATTCAGATATTTCTACCTCAAATATCTATTGATCATGTCTTTGCATTTCTCATAAAGTTCCTCATCAGGGTATGTCCAGGAGAACCTATTTCTGAATCAGAATACTTTGTTAGTAGTTGGGACTTGCTACCGAATAATCCACTCCCCCTTTGGATCACTGCCCTTCCCTAAATCAGGTGGAAATCCACAGAGGGTGGAAAAAAGGCCTGGCCATGACACAGCACATTTGTAACAACAGAATATAATCAGCCAGACAACTGAATAATATACTTTAAAATCATATTTAAGCATGTGTTCTGCTGTTACCGGAGTATTATATGATACTAATTTACCACAATCAGGCACCATCATCCACCAAAAGCAGCCTCTGCCAGTGAATTGTTACACTGCAAAAAAAGCTGACAGATTACTTTCTGCTACAGCACGCAGAAATAAGAGATCCTTACAAATGACATGCCACAGCCATGAAAGCCAATGACACAGGGAGCACTTACAGCTGATAAGAAGCATTTACTCTCTGCCACTTCAAAGGCGAATTCTCCCTGGGATGCCTTTAATCCTACCTGGCACCTTAAACCAGCGCCCTGCACTGCAGCAGGAAGAGATGAAAGCAAGAGGGCAGAGGCAACAGGGAGACAGGCAGATTTAACAAGATGGGCAATATGTACGACTGATCATTTGTTGACACGAAAGAATATGAAAAGACAATGGAATAATGGGGGTGGAAATAATGCTGATAATAACGACAGCAACAACAGCAGGTTTTAAACAAATCAGTTTTGAGGACGGTGGCTTTAATCAGTCACAGCAACTGCCCGCATAGTTGGGAAAGTGTTCTTGTATTAGGATGAAAATTGAGTGACTAAAAAATGGAATGCAAAGCTGTTCTCTTTTGCACTGAAAAAAAATATTCCCTAGGTGGTAACCAGATCATCAAAGAAAGCAGGGATTTGCACCTCTCATAGTTACTATTGCTTTAGACTGGGAATTCTTTTTAGTCTTAGTGAATCCTGAGGCCATAAAAAGGCCAAAGTATTTGCAGGACTAAGTGCTACCTAGATAACCTATAAAAATAAACAAGTCAAAACCCATACCATTTATGGTAAGCTGCATGTGAAATCCTAATACAATGTTTAATTCATTCATCATCCCAAAGTGTTAGAAGAGAGCTATTTTTTGGATGGAGCAAAGCCGTGACACAGATGCCCAAATTCTGCCAATCTTCCTCTGCTGAGCTATTTTTTTCTATACAAAATACCTTGGAGGCAGTGTTCCCAAAATGACACACTACTTCATGGAAGAAGGTTGACAGAATCTTGATCAAAGTAAATGTATGACTGAAAATGACACCTTGTACAGATAAAACCTAGGCTAAAGATGGAAAGAATGAAATTATTACAAAATAATGCTCGTTAACTAAAGCACAGTTTCCAAGCCTGAATCCCAGCCCTTCACGGTGAGAACTTTCTCACTTTAAATTTGTAGTTATGGTCCATGCACAGATAAACATATTCATAGTTTTCATAAATTTTTTCAAATGTAAACACTCCAAAAGACAAAATGTAAAAACTTTTTAAAAGATGTTATTGCATATCAAATGTAATTATATAATTGTATTTATGCAGGAGAAATTATATTGGCTTTGTGCTGCAATATCCAATAGCTATGTGGGCTTTAAACTATATGTTAATTATATGCTGCAGCTAAGACAAAGCTGCTTGTACTTCAAATCTAGTCCTGTTTGATGTATTTCACCCATTTGCGCAACATTAAAGAACTTGCCTAAAATAGTTCCACTTCATCACTTTGAAATTTCAGGACAATGACAACTTAGAGAAGCTGGCATTGCTTAATACTATGATCCCCTGTGTTTAAGAATATGGTGACCATTTTCAGTAGTTTCTGTTCACCATCCTCATTATTTTGACAAGTTTTAATAATCTTCATCAAAGAACACATACTAAGTGTACACTTTGTGGCTATCATGGGAATTTTCAAACTCATAAAATTGTGTCATTATTCTTTAGCTGAAGTGAGTGATTGGTGTTCTGTACTATGAATCTTCCCTTTAATGGTCTGTATTAGGCATTAAGTGAAATTTGAAAACTTTTCATGTTGCCTAAAATGTGGCATTCTTAAAGACCAATCTTCTGATACCTTTAATTGATGAATGTTGAATCCCCTGCACTATTGCAAATGGCCTTAGTTATATATAAAATTTCACCTGCTGGTACAATGACTAATTTCAGCTTTTTCAAAATAATGGCAACAAAGTAGATACTATAACGTTGCAGACAGTAGAGTGTGGCATTGAGGAGTTTTGGTTTGTTGGGTTTTTTTCCTGTCATGGTGGTTTTTTTCCAACAACATGGTAGCCTTTGCCAATACTAGTAAACAAACCGTTCTTTATCTAGAATGTCGTGCTTAGTTGAAAAAGCGCACTATGAGCATTCAGAAAGGATAGTGAGCAGAATGATCCTGGAGGTCAGGAGGTGTGGGATCTTCTACCATCAAGCCAAAACAGGTATCTCACTTCAACTAAACAAGGACTGTCCTCTGAAAGACTCATCTGAGGTAGGTTGTGTTACCAAAAATATCAGCAACCCATCACTGGCACTGATGAAGGACACCTCCCACAAAACCGTCACCTGTTGCACTGGGAGAGCAGTGACTGGTTGTGGTGGGTTGATCCTGGCAGGCTGTCAGGTGCCCACCAAGCTGCTCTGTCGCTCCCCCTCCTCAACTGGACAGGGTAGAGAAAATTTGATGAAAGGCTCATCAGTGGACGTAAGGACAGGGAGACCACTCAGCAATTACCACACAGCCAAAACAGACTTGACGTGGGAAAATTAATTTAATTTATTGCCAAGCTAAATCAGGGCAGGATAATGAGAAATAAGAGCGAACACCTTCCTCCCGCTCTTCCCTTCTGCCTGGGCTAAACTTCACTCCTGATTTCTCTCCCTCAAGTGGCACAGAGGACAAGGAATGGAGACATCAGTTCATTATGTGGTGTCTCTGCCGCTCCTTTGTCTTCATACTCTTCCCCTTTGATCTAGGCCACGTACCAGTATGTCTTCTTCTGCTGGGCTTGTTCATTTTGGCCCTTTGAGGTGATTTAGAGCTATTTCGAAGTCAGTGGCATTTCAATTGGAAAATAGGCAGTACTATAAAATTCCTCTTAACAACTACTCTGACCATATACTTCTCTCATCTTGGTAGGTCTGCTTACATCAAGACAGAGGTGTACTGATGAGACATTATGAAATACTGTATTCTTACTGACTGTGTAAGGCTAGGAAAAGTATTAAATACTAATATAGTATTATGTCCTGCTGAAGAGAAACATGTCAGGCTTTAAACAGATCTTGTTTCAAAAACCTACCTATTTATAGCAGTAGTCACAATAAAAATATTCACGCAGTTCCAGCAACCAGTTCTGTTCATCATGATGCCAGGAAAACTGGAGGCATGCACAAAATTATTCACTTAACTCCTAGATGATTAATTTTCAAATTTATCATTTTCCTAAAATTTCTATTTGAACCAGGGACTGACATGTGCACAGACTGCTAAGGTAATAGCTCGTTTCCTTTGGGGAATAGCTATTTGTAAGCTAAGACTAACTTCACATAGGAAAGAATGGAGAGGATGACAAGGGGAAGCTAAAAGCAACTGACAAAAGACTCTGAACAAAACTGTAGTTTTCCTGATGGCGCAAACCTGTCCTGAACAAAGTGCTGCACCATCCTGGTTAGGAAATTGCGGATAAAAGTAATAGTGACACCTGATAGTGTGATGAACTCTCACGGTCCCTTTGGAGCCACCATTGTGTATTCTCCATTCCTTTTTAATCATTCCAGTCACCTACAGGCAGTTCCCTCTACCATTGTAACAGTAAAAAGTGAAGATATTTTTAACTGGTGAATGTTCATTTGACATTTTGAATGCTTTCATCATATTATTTAGGGTAGAAACACTGTTTCTCACTAAATAAAAAGATTTCAACTACAGTAGATTCAACACAAGGTGGCAAAGAGCTTTGATTATGATATTTCAACAGCATGAGAATCGACTGTAAAGGCTAAAAGAAAATTCTGTTACTCTGTGGGAGAACAATCTTCAGAACAAAGGCCTTTTACTACCTAGGACTTTACTAAGTTTTAGATGTTGATTTCCCTTACTTTCCTTTTCAACATTGGAACATCTCTATTAATGTCTTTTAGGCTGGAACATCATGCAGGGAATTAAAAAGACACTACAACCTGGAAATTGAGGTCTATTATCACAATTTACTTAATTATAAAGTTATGCTTAGATATATAGCACCTAATGAAAGTATGAAAGTGAAATAGCA
The DNA here is from genome assembly GCA_033628505.1 of Tringa tobata. Taxonomy (NCBI): domain Eukaryota; kingdom Metazoa; phylum Chordata; class Aves; order Charadriiformes; family Scolopacidae; genus Tringa; species Tringa tobata. The sequence goes on along the minus strand of JAHREE010000174.1, from coordinate 2,129,017 downwards.
AAGGTTTGCATTCTGAGAAGTATTTTCCAGACTGACAAAAATATGTATTTTTTCTCCTGTGTACACGCATATACTTTAATGCATTTAAATTCTGGTGCAGAAGAACATACAAAAACATGTTTTCAGCTGGTGATCCCTGAACTTGATACATCCCGAGTAACAACTCAGTCTCTCCCCTCACTGAATAGGGTGATGTAGGCGTAAAAAGAGCTATTAGAGCATAGTGCACATCCCACAGTACCAGTATTCTTCCTAGAGTGTCTCCAGTTATATTGGGACAGAAATATCATTGAATCATAGAATAGTTTGGGTTGGAAGGAACCATTAAAAATCATAGAGTCCAAACCCTTTGCAACACGCAGGGACATCTTCAACTAGATCAGGTTGTTCAGAGCCCTGTCCAACCTGACCTTGAAAGATTCCAGCAATGGAGCATCCACCACCTCTCTGGGCAAACTGTGCCAGTGTCTCACGACCCTCATTGTAAAAGAATGTATTCCTTATATCTAGACTGAATCTACCCTCTTTCAGTTTAAAACTATTACCCCTTGTTCTATCACAACAAGTCCTGCTAAAAAGTATGTCCCCATCTTGCTTATAAGCCCCCTTTAAGTACTGAAAGGCCATAATAAGGCCCCCCGGAGCCGTCTCTTCTCCAGGCTGAACAAGCCCAACTCTCTCGGCTTGTCTTCATAGGAGGGGTGCTCCAGCCCTCTGATCGTCTTTATGGCCTCCTCTGGACCCATTCCCAGGTGCATGTCCTTCCTGTGCTGAGGACTTCAGAGCTGGACACAGCAGTGTCTTACCAGAGCAGAGTAGAGGGGCAGGATCACCTCCCTTGACCTGCTGGGCACACTGCTTTTGATGCCAGATGCAACACAATTAGTTGACTGAGCTCCTAAATGATTAATAATTCCTCAGTGTTCCTACACATCTGTAGAAACTTTGAACTATGAACACAGATTCATGAAATAACTATGCTCAGGGAAAGGGATCTAAGGCATAAGAATAACACTCTTATCCTACTCAAAGTATTGACTAAAATGCATAATTCTGAGATAATGTGGGCTAGTGCTAAGTAATATATTTGTAATAAGTGTGTTACAATTTCCTTTTGTAGTTACTTTGATTTTTGCCAACTTAAGATACTGAATAAAAATCATAGTATTTTCTGCTCTTTGCTCATGATTAGTTATAAGGAGCTGAAGGCAGAGCCTTAATACTTAAAGTCTGCTGTGAAATATTTAGCAATAATGTTAGTACTTTGACCTTTACAATATCCTACATCTTCATTGGCTACCCACTTCATCTGCTACCCCATAGGTTAGAGTGGCAGTAAAATAATAGGATACATGGAACAGACACACAACACAGCCAATCAAACCAAGGAATATTAAAAAGGTCAAAATACTCAAGTCTACTACCATGATTTATAAAGCATGTGAAGAATTGGAATTTTAGTACCTAATTCTACTGAGAATAATCATAATGAGAACTGAAAATGGCATAATGAATAGATTTTGGTGACAGTAATTTCATTTTGAGTGAGAGATAGCAGTCTGTGTTCTTCACTAAAACTAGGTCTATTACTTTTATGATATCACTCTTCAAAGCTACCTTTGGGTCTGGGACCTATTTTTCCTTTTCTTCACAAGTCAGTTTCAATGTTATAGCTATCTATATCACACTACCACTCTGGGAAATACCATGGAATCTATTTCTTGCTGTGGCAGTAAGAGGCTAAAGCTAAACTCACCTCTTTTTTAGATATTTATATGTCTGTTTGTCTGTATGTATGTATGTATACACACCCCCACATAGCTGAATATTATGAAAACATACCAAACAAAACTTGAAGATAAACTGATGGAATAATGTCTTTCTCAATCTGTGTACAGATCACAGTTTAACAAGATGCAAAATCAGATATCTATTTTTGCACAATGACAAGTAGCTCTGTTACTGCAACATAATAAGGTATTGCTGGCTGGTTGAGCCATTTTAGCTGATTGTATGTACAATTCTGTGTTCTTCACTTCCCTTATGTTTGTTACCTCTACATTCTTACTCCCACAGCTTTCTTCTGAGTTTTTTCTCCCTTTACAGCACAAGTAGAGCTAATAGAGTCAATAAATAACATGCATTAGCATATGCTGCCACATTGCAAACAATTAAATTGTATATTGTACTTGCAACAGGCTAGGAGAGCTAATACCATTACCATGGCTCAGAGAAGTGGTAGCTCATTAAATTGTGTTGACTTAATTGCTTGCGGTCATGTGAACATACTGGTCCTGATGTCTGTAAGACTATCTAGGAAGCTTAATGGTGAGAATTTGCATTTCAGTGCAGTTCTGTTAATGCTGACCAATTTAGCAAAATATGAACTTCATGTGCTTACCTGGATTCCTGCAAAGAGATCTTTGTGTCTCTGTTCTCATGTCCTTGTGAGAAAAGACCTAACAACTCACCAAAGCCACGGGTCAAAAATGGCAGTTTCAATCTGGCAATTTTCAATTTGACAATTCTGGAAAGGTAAAGAAAGCAAAGGAGATGAACAGCATTGTAAAAATAAAGTACATGTTGATGATGACAAGGCTTATTTTCTACTTCAAAGGAAATCGCAGCATAATTTTCAAGCTGCTACATGGTACTACCACTGAATTAAGGGACCTTGCTATAAAAATTAATCCAGTTTACTAGAGAACAATGTGCGTAGGTCCTATAGTATAGCTTGAAAGCACTAGCAGAAGCACTTCATCATGTTTATGAAGCATGTAAAGCTAATAAATATTATATTTTTAGTTACAAACTCTTCATTTTCTTAAACATATTCCTGCAAGTATGTTATAGTGGATTGCCTACTGCATTCTCAAATCAATTTGACTGCCTCTTGAAAAAGCTCTCCAACTATATGCCATTATGTCACCCACTGAAAGTTTGCTGCAGGAGGTGCTACATTAGTCTTGTTCTGTAGCCACGGTAGAGTTCGTTAGCTAAGACAGAGTCCTTCTGGGAATAGTTACAGACACAGAATTTACAAGCTGCAGATTTATAAATTTCAAAGGTGTGTTATATTTTGGAAAGAGAGTTACAAAAAGGTAATGTTTCTTTACATTTTTTCTCTAGTTAACATAGTGCACTTCTGAAAAATACTTCACAAATCTGTCTTTGGAACCATTTGGAGCATGTCCATTCATCCTGGCCTCACTTTTCTCCAACACCAGCTGTTCAGCTAATCTAGAAATGATGGTATTTCCTTGCAGTCCCACTGCTGGCTGAGCCAGGACTACCTTTAACTTTGGATACATTGCAATTCTGAATCTCCTTTAATTAGGTAAATTCTGCTGAAAGGTCACAAATCAGCAGTGAGCTCTGTAATTGGTGGCTGTGGAGTTCAGAAATACTTCAATTTAGCACTTATGAGTAGGGTGGCAACCACATTTCAGGGAGAATCACAGAGCAGTTCAGGCTGGAACAGACTTCAGAAGGTCTCTAGTCCATCCACCTGCTCCAAGCAGGAGTCAGCCTTAAGATCAGACCAGATTGCTCAGAGCTTTATCTTGAAAACAACCATGGATGCAGAGTGCGTGAACTCTCTGGGCAACCTTCTCCACCGCTGGCTTGTTCAGAGGGTGGAAACGAGCTCCCTATTTAGCCCATCTGGTCTCCTGTAACACCTACTTCTTTTCCTTGTCACCAGCCATTCTTGCACTTGGAGATCTTTAAAGACCTGCTTATTTTCTGGAACTCCCTTAGGACTGAGTATCTCAGCTACCAGTTCCCTGACTCAGGACAGAGTTGATAAAATGGCAAAAGAAATACTGCCACAACCATTTTCTCTCAAAAAGCTTGGGTTTACTTCCCAACTCACTCCTACCCTTAGGATTTCCTATAACCTGTATCATACTTTCTGTGCCTCTGACTTTTAGGCATTGTCACATTTACGAAAGAAACTCCAGGTTTGGGAAGGCCAAATGAATACAGCTGCCTGGAGTCAGTGATGATGTTGTGATGACAGGAACATTTAAACAGTCTCTCAGAAAGACCACTCAAGCACCAGGGAATGCAAAACCCGGGAGACCCCTTTCCATGTGCCAGCCTCTGAGCTTCCCATCAAAGCAGACCCTGAGGTTCAGCCCTGTTTACATCAACCAGCAAATGTCACAGACCGAAGTGATATGGCTACAGGTGGCTGGACCAGACTTTGTGCTTAGAAAGGCTGCTTTAATTCCAGATCAACTTTGTCACCATAAGAATAGTTTTTATTATGTTCCAGGATAATACCTTGCATTTACAGCTGGCTTAGCAAAGGTCTTTGCACTGTTCTTCTGTGTTTGCATTATGCATCAGGGCTCATAACAACGGCCATGCCAAACACATCTGTGCAAACTGTCTCCTCCGAGCACACTGACTTTGATTTGAAGTGGTGCCATTCTTACGTGTTACTTTTGATTTTCTCTCTGACAGAACCCTCTCACAATTGCCATTTGCTCGTTTATTTTTTGTGTCTTTCCCCAGTGTAAAATAATCTTTCCAGATTCCATTGACAGCCTGTCACATATCTTTATGCCTTATATTTGTTAAAAAGATATCTTGAACCCTTTCAGAATCATCTTTTATCACAACAAATGACTTTGTGTTTTTGTAACCATCTCCATTATTGCATGACAAACTGTGAAATTTGCTATTTTTGCCATGACCAAGCCATAAAATCTGTCATCTTCTTGCATGATGGTGTTCATGATTTACATGGGGTATTACTTATAAGGTCACTTATTCAAATGGCTCATGAAAATCACCATTAAGTGGGTACATCCTGTAAGTGGGACGTCACATGAGCACAATTTGAAACTCTTCTCCCTTTGTAAAAAGAATACTTTTTCAACACTTGTGTATTCACGATTATGCCCATTCCCATTCTTTTAACTCCAAGGAGTGAAATGACTTGGAGTTAAAAGAAAGTCCATTGCTTTCCTTCTGCTGGGTGTTTAATCTTGAGATGAAGCCAGTCAAAGGGAGTTGCAAAGTGTCTTCTTGTGGATAATCTGCAGATGCCTCTTTGTGATACAGGTTTACAGCTTTTACAAGAAGCAACAGGAGAGAAGCCAGAAAAATGCAGAGTGCAAAAATGAAACTGATTTGGGAAAATTTATTTAAATAGTGCCTATGCATTTAGGATCTCTCAGGTTGAGGGTGGCAAGCACACAGACTAAGGTCTAAATTCCCAATGAGAAACACAGAGAGGTCACAATAGTCATAAATCCAGTCTTATTTGGCAGAAAATACAAGAACATGAATGTTCAAGCATACCTATTTTGCTATACGGCTCCTTAAAAATAGTTGTTGGTATAGCAGGATTTCTACTATGAAAAAAAGAATCATATCTTCAGTCAGCCTTTGTTACTTTAGCAACTCTCGTTTTCATCAAATAGGATCTGTAACCTCAGGGATATAATATAAATATATATTTATTATATAAATAATACAATATAAATATATTAATTAACAGGTTAACAGAACTAACAGATTGCTGTTAATCCTGGTCTAAGTCAGGGGAGTGGTAGATGCCTTCTTCTCCTGGGGAAAAAAAAAAAAAAAAAAAGGAGGTTGAAGAGAACCATATCCTGAGCAGGATTGTCAGGTACTGGCAGTTGTCCATCAAAGGAGGCTGCACTACCATGTCTGGAAGGAGAATCACATGATCATACATACACACATGCATAAATCCCCACACCTACATATAAATAGGTGTGTGCCCCAATAAATTCAGAAGTGTCTTTTGACAGGGAAGATGAAAGAGAGATAATATCCCATCAATCAGGCAACCGATATCGCCTATTAGAAAAACTGAGCAAATTATACAATAATGAAGGCTTGGATTTCAGCCAAGATTAAACACAGTATCTCCAACAAAATCCTCTGAGATAACCTTAATCAGAGTGATACGTATCTGTATTTTCAGAAATGTTAGGAAATACCACAACCTGATGGAAAGTAGCGGTAACTCGCTGAAGGGAGTGGATATTCTGTCACTGGTAGATGGTAGGTTATGCCCTACCAACAGGAAATCTTTAGGCAGAAACTAAATTACCTCTTGTCAGGGATGCTCATTTATACAAAGTGACACTCTGCTACTCCCACCCACCAATACCAACTTCCAGTAATCATTCACGTGTCACACGCACACCCGTGCAGAGTTCCGCCAAGTCATGTGAGCTGATATTCCCTTCCACACTCTCAGGCTGTGACCACTTACTCATGTCAAAATATGTGCTGTCCTGTTCATTAATACTAATGGCAATTCAAGCATATCAGAGCAGTCGTCTTTAATCTTAATCAGTTACGTTGGCACTTTACTCCATCACGATCAGTCAGACCCACCCATTCGCACTATGGCTGTGACTGATGCGCACACTCAGAGCCTCGGGGTGCATTTGAAAAATAGAAATTTTCTCTCCTAGGTTTCAAGACTATCTTACTGCCATATTTCAGTGGTAGAAAAGCAGCAACAACTTCAGACATTTCGTTTGAATAACTATTCAAGAGGACGGACATTTACTGAAGGTCAAGTCAACATTTTCTGACCAGAGCTATAAAGACATACACGTTTTGTCAGAGGAAGTATAGAGAGACATGTAAATAGGTAACCAGGAGAGAGGCTTCAAAATGAGTGATTACATCTCCAGACAGGTGCTGGTGCATGTATTGTCTCACATACTTTACACAATCTTCAACTTTTTTGGTGGATATGTGTCAGTGGCAGACACTGAACTTCAGAAATCATTTTCAGAGGCTGACACTTCTCCGTGAGACTTTGCCAGTTCTCTGGGTCACCCTGTACGGTATTACTTCTCTTAACAGTAAATTTCTATTTCTTTTCTTAATTCTACCTCCTGGGAAAGAGGGTGAGGAAGACAATTTGAAAAAGGAGTAACAAGCATGATTTAAAATTTTATTTTAATCTTCACTGAGACTAAAAACAAGCAAACAATCTCTTTAATCTTATTGTCATTTTATGTGATTTTGAAGAATGATTCGCCTTAATTATGGCAACAATATTATGTTATAACAAGTTGTAACAAAAATATTTCCATACTTTAACACATTTTGGGTTATTTCACACTGAACAGTGGAAGACTTGAGTTTATAGTGTTTTATTGGGAGGTAATCACAAGATTTGTATTCTTTAAACATTTTTTTTCTTTGCCTGGGAATAGGAGAAAACATGAACTGGAGCAACTGTGGCAGGTAATAGGACAAAAGTGAAATAGCATGTTTCACAACTCATACAAATGTATTCAAAGCTGCAGAAAATGTTTGCTGTTGTTGGTTTGTATATGAGGTGGAGGAGGAGAAGACTTCTTTGTGGGTGTATACGTGAGAAGAGACAGGGCACAGCTATTATTTTATTTACCTTTATGTTCCCATTAGACACATTACCAGTTACACAGATTTAGTTCAACAGCTCTTCTCTTAAGGGAGGAAGATTATGATTTAAATCAGAGACCAAACAAGGAAGCAAACAAATTATTAAATTTTGTTTAGAAGTGCCATTAAATCTCATTATTATAGATCAAGAGCATAAAAAGTGACCATATTACTGAAGCAAGCATTTATAATACAGTATTTCAACCCTTTATATTCCACATTGAACATTAGGGATTGAGGTTTTGAAGGATTCACTGACTGATATCAGTTTAAGATTATAAAGAAAATAAGCAAAATCTTTAGCTGATAGTGCTTTAACACCACTTAATAAAGACATGTTTGCAAGTTCCTCCACTGTGCTCCGTGTTTCCCTCTGTACCACCCAGTCTTCCTCATGATGCCCTTCACAACAGTGAACCCAGCCTTTTTTGCTGTCATCAAAATAAACATCCCTCTACATTCTTGGAGTATAAATCTAATTCCTTAAGCACAGACTGAGTCTTTGGTTCATTTCTGTGCCTGTCTTAGGAAACAGGCTGTAGACTGTTTCTGCTTCCACGTCTGTGATTACTTGCAAAAAAGAATAACCACAGTGGATAAAAAAGACTCCAGTGGATAGAAGCAGTGGAAAAAAGAGACATCACCTCATCCGCAGAAATTTAGCAGAGCTTTCAGGATGCATGGCCAAGGGATTGAACCATGGAGATTTACAGAGCAAGGTCTCAGAGCATTCTGAAAATTGACTGTATCAATGTAGATGTAGTTTTATGATTTTTCAGGTCTCCATCTACGAATTTTCCTTCATTTATTTTGAAGCCAGATAGTCTGGAATCAACAAACTGGTGGCTGGCTGCCACCACCTGTGTGATTTGATTATCACCCCCTACTTCCTCCTATTCTTTTCCACTGCTCAGCAGCTTTTAGTATTGTGTCTTAATTTAAAATAAAACTAAGTCCGGAGCAATGGTGCTTCATGTGGTCATTTTTCTTTTGAATGCTAAAGGTATTAATACATAATAACAACTATTGCCTGAGAAAAACAGTGATGTATTATTATATCCCTTTCTGAGGGCAGGAAATTTAAAGAAACTTTAAGGAGGTTGCAGTTCATTTGGACTGCTCATAAGCACTAAACTTTCTGAAGTTATTCTTTGTTAGAAACAGTCTGAATTAATTGTTTTCTGCAATGTATGCCAAGCAGTCAAACTAAGAAAATTAAAGCCAATGTGGCTTTTTTCTTAATCCTTATTTGATTGCTTGATGCGGTCTACTGATGCATCTGTTGGCGCAGTAGATTAAGTTACTCTTAACCACTGCAACCCCTATTGCTCACAGAGTCAAATCCTAGAGGCTTTTTTTTTTTTTTCCTCTGCCATTTATTAGCAGAAAAAGCAATTAGAATGTTTAGTAGATAAAACATGAGAATACTCACTGGCTGCATATTCAAACCTTTGTGAAACTGCTGCAGTGACTGACAATCCAGGTGGCATTTGCAGGTGCACAGCTGCAGTAAATGATGAAGCTGGCATCTTTGGCAGTTCTCCTCAGTGCTGATGGCAGTGGATTTTTTTTTATCCAGTTTTTAATCTCCATTCCTCTTCTGTACACGCAGCGATACTCACATATTCAGTTGGTTTCCACATCTTTTCCACACACACATGCTATTAATTGCAGTCATTACATGAAATATTATCCTATTTCCCCTAATTCTGCTTTTACTAAGCACTATTTTACATATGCACACACATATACACAGGTTTTAGTTTAGTTTAGTTTCAAATTTTTCATTATAGGCACCTTCACAGGGAGATTTTTTTTAGCATGAAATTGTTAAAATGTTGTAAGACAGAAGCACTCAAACCAATGAAGCATCGTTGATATTTCTGAGTTTCAGATTGGAATCCGGGAAATATTAATGATTTCTGTCTGATCTTGTCTCACTCTGCTGCAACAGATGTCATTATGGCACATAATAACAAAATATAAATTTCCTGAAAAATGTAATAAAAACTATTTTAGAAGCAATAAAAATAACCCCCTCAAAATACACTACATGCACTCAAAGATGAGACAGAGGGATTTTAATAGGTGTTTAAATAGAACCCCCACTCACTTTTTTCTGAACCTGGAAATACAACCAAGCTTTACAAAAATATTCCAAAATTGGAAACTCTAAGAAAACAGATTCATTCCAAAATAGTGCTACTTAGCAGTAAATACAAGATGTCTCATTGTATTTAAAAAAAAATACTATGATATCCATTTTTTAAAAAAAGAAAGATATGGCTGGTGAGCAGTGACTTGATTGAGATGCTTTGACATAGGTAATATTTCCTACTTCTAAATATTTTTTTTTTACCCAGACATTTTGTTAAATTTTGACATAGCAAAATATGTTTGAATTGCTTCACATCCTATACAAATCCAGTTTTGCATTGCAGATCAGGTAATTCCTATAAAGGACTATTTGCCCTTTACAGACATTGCTGGGGCGTTGATACACAGACAATTCTTCTCCCACTTCCACTGCCACCATCTTCCACTGGCCACAGAGCTCTCCAGTCATCAAGAAAGAAGATCCTTTTCATCTGAGCTCATGCATGTTTTCTTTGGCTTTTCAGCCCCTTCTGCAGAGATTTCCTTCTACGGGCATTTCTGGTTCATGCTTTTATCTCCAGCAGTGCTTTAGAAGGGCCTTTCCCGCACAACGACATGAATATGAGAAGTGACAGCAGGAATTTTGTGAATAACTCAGCCCACGTGGCTTGGGAGGAATTGTGTTACTGCCTGTACTAGTAGGGACTGTCTCTCGGGCAAACTGAAAGAGGAGGAACGCTGAATTTACCACTGTAAGCCCAGCGGTCTGAAGAGATAGATCTGACTGGACCCTGCTGAGTACCAAGGATTAACAAAAAGGAACTGTGCATCATGTGTAAAGGAGTTTTCTTTATTACATTTTTACCTGAGATTTCAGTAAAGTAAAGGAGCACATAGCTGTTCTCCGGATGATCTTACTAGGCCAAAAGAGAAAGCAACAGAAAATACTGCACATGTGGTCCTTTGATCTCACAGACCTCTCTCTTGGATTCTGGAGAAAGCCCAGCCAAATCACCATCTCTACATAAAGATTGTTTCTTTTCAAAATCAATGGATTTGCAAAAAATGAATCCACTTTCTTTTCAAATTTTCTTCTGAGTGAAACCAGCAACTTTAACAGCCTGCAATGAACTTCATGCATCGTGTCACATCATGAAACGTCATAAGGAGATTAAACCGTTGAGAGGGTGAAAAGTAAAGAACTCGGGACAGCCTGAAGTAAGGAGCTGAGTTTTCTCCCAGGCATTATCCAAACACAGCTTCAAAAGTTGTTGGGATCAGGCAGGGCAGTCTCATGCATATTCTGCCATCCAGCAGTGAATTTCCTGCTGTTCTTTGCAGCAAAGAAAGTGACACAGAAAATGTGTAACTCGGTATGTGGACAAGTATGAAATTTGAGAAAACAAGTACAGGAAAGAGAAATGGTGAATCTGTCCATTTAGATTAATTCTTTTGACTTATTACAGTAGCAAATTTTGCTGTTTGGTTTAGGTTTTTTTAATAGTGGACACATATTGGAAAAACAGAAGACAGATTTTTCATGAATGTAATCTATAAAGCATATATTGTAGGACAAGACAAAAAACAATACTAAGTTAAAACAATTTTCAAATTGTTGTCTTCAAGATTTTATTTACAGTTGTGCATTAATTTCTAATGAGAGAAATTTTCTTTTTAGCTTTCTTGTAGCATTTCAAGTCTGAGACAAGTAATATGATGATACTGTATATTTTTTTTTGTGCTCTCATTTCACAATGAACTATATTAACTGGAATACCCAGGAGAAAGAGAAAACTTCAAAGCATGGCCCCAAATAATGTAGAGAATAGGTATGGTCTGAATACCAACAGAGCCTGAGCTTTAAGTTCAAACAACCTTTTAAGAAACTTCCCAAGAAATAACTTTTTTAATGAATTGAGTTCATCTCAGGGGTAACAGTGATGTAAAAGCAGGTTCCCAATCTGACTAGTTCTCTTCTCCTGCGCACGTCTTTTATGTCCTGCACAGCAGCTTGGGCATTGGGGATGACTCAGAAGCACCCTCGCTACCCTATCACCTCCTGTAGCAAATAACTTCCAAAGCTAACATCAAAACCAGAATTTTCAAAACCTCCTAATTAGGAGTTTGTTGTTCAGTTTAATCAGCAGGGAAAAGGAGATTGATTTTAAGAAATGCTCTCCATATGTGAAGGAGAAAGGAAGTTCCCCAGTCAGAAAAAAAGCAAATGTTCATAAAAATATTTATTTTCAAAATTTAATGAGACTAAATGATAAGTCTGAGTAGCCATAGAGTAATGTTTCATTAGCAGACTTACTGCCGGTGGAGGTGAAAGCATTTATTGAAACTAGAATGTCCCATTCAGCATCACCAATTTTCACGAAGGTTTATTCACTCAAGCAAGAATGCCTGGAGGACATACTTTTCCCAAAGTTCTTATTGGGCAAATTGTCACCTTAAAAACACCCCAAAATTCTGTACAAGATGGATGCGTGAATGGCACCTTTTGAGTGCAGTGGAAGAGGTTGCCCAGAGAAGCTGTGGCTGCCCCATCCCTGGAGGGGTTCAAGGGCAGGTTGGAGGGGGCTTGGAGCAACCTGGTCTGGTGGGAGGTGTCCTTGCCCAGGGCAGGGGTTGAAACTCAATGATCTTTAATGTCTCCTCCAACTCAAACCATTCTAGGATTCTGGGATAAATGTGCTCCTGCTTTTATTCAAGAGGAAAATGACCACAGTTTCTCACACTATTCATTTAAATAGTTCTAGCTTTTTATCCCCTACAATGCCACTTCTTGATTGGATTTGTCAAGTAGACTGCCTTTCAGAAGGAGGAGTCTCTAAGGAGAGTTTCTAAGTCTCTTAGCAGCAGCATAGAAAGAGTTCCCCAAAATAGTCAAATTTATCACAAAGTCCTCCCAATAAAATTTGGCATGTGACCTGTGAGAGGAATAGATGCAGATAAGAGTGCAGGAAGACTATGCACTCTTTTCTAATTCTTCTTAAATGGCCGTCAGCCATCAATCTGCAGCCTGATTTAACCATTACCTTTCACAGAAAATTTCCCTTAAACCCTTCAGCTCTCTTCACCAGAAGGACAGATTAATCCATAGCAATTATGTCATTCCAAGACATTTTTGACAAGAGACTCATCAGACCATTTAGGACTTTCAAGGGTACATATCCCTTTCATGTCCTGACTTTCTTACTGCTTCTTCTCATCATGGTGCTGAAGATCCACAGTGATGGTTCCAGCCTAAGCCAGCTAGAAATTGTTCACAGAATAATGTGGCTCTGTCCTTCCTTCTCTCCACCTCATCACATGTTAGAAGGGGAAGTCACTGCTGTATCCAAACCAACCAAGGCCACCTAACCTTGATAGTAATTCAATGCCTGATGCCTTAGATGCAACAAATCACAACAGCTTAACTCACTTGAGGGAAATGTGTTTGTGCAGTTTTTATATAGGACTAACACGAGGTTCACTGGCAGTGAAAGATGGTATGAATATACATAAGGGTATAGATTATTCATCTGGCATGTGGATGCCACTTTTCCCCCTTCCAAATGTTGCATATCTAAGCGCTTAGTCATTTCTAAAATAAACACCAGTTCAAAATCAGGTGAATAACTTTTAAAGTTTTAACTTGTATGCTTAATCTTTCCCTAAGGATCATTTTAAGGAATGGTTTAAGACTGTGTATTTCCACACATAACTCAGTCTGAACAAGCTGAATTTCTACTCTTTTAAATTTCAGAAGTGCTTCAGCTTCTTCATACTTCACACTCCATGCTTCAAGGATTTTCTTTATTGTGACTCCTTATTAGCTGTTCTAATTCTTGTTGTGCATTTGTTTAAATGAATTCTTTTGACATTTTCCTTGTGTAACAACTTTCATATACTACATGTATATCATTATCTCAAATTTTATATTATTATTAGCAGCAAGAAAATGTGTAAAATATAAAATTGGAATTTCTGCAATATATTCAGGTAATGTCAGTAACTTTTCTCTTTTTCTTTTTTTCTTTTTTTTTAAACCGTGTTACTTTCAAGAAGCTACTGGTTGTTTATATCCAAAAGGTTTTCATATTTTGATTGGTTTTTTGGTTGTTGGGGTGGGGTTTTCTTTTACATTTTAATGTAAGCTCATTAATTGGCTTTTCCATCACAATTCACTATTTCCATATCGAAGCCTTATTCTACATGGAATTTTGCGACATACAACGGGGGTTATGAAACACAACAGTAGTTTAAGTTGCCCAGTCTAAAGCATACTGAGAACATGGGACTCATTATACTTAAGGAACTGAAATCATTAGGTGGTAACAGCTTGTTGTCACACTAACTACCAACGTGGTCTGAATTAAAAGAGGCACCCTGCTGAGATCTCTACCAGGACTCATTCATTAACTCCCTCTCCTTGTTCTCATCTGTTTTGCTGCTGTAGCCAGGTGAGAATTAACGGGGCAGTTTACATCAGGCAGATGGTGGGTTCCCCAGGACAACTCTATTTAAAGAATAAGGAGGAGGAATCAGTAACTGGATAATAAGTATGGGGAAAATAAGGAATGTAAAGATTTAGGGTTATTTGCAAGATGCTTTTGACTTACAGTTGCTTCTGGTTTGAAAAAAAAATAAAGAAAAAAGGACTGATTTCTTATAGTGTAGAACCTCCCTGGACAATGTAATTTCCCTGTATGTGTTACTATTAACAACAGCTCTTGAAGTAATGTATCTTTGCTGCCACAGAATTCCTTCAAGTAAAAGGGAAACATAGAATCATAGAATAGTTTGGGTTGGAAGGGACCTTTAAAGGTCACCTAGGCCAACCTCCCTGTAATAAGCAGGGACATCTTCAATATGATCAGGTTGCTCAAGGCCCCATCCAAACTGCCCTTGAAAGTTTCCAGAAATGGGGCATGTATGGCCTCTCTGGGCAACCTGTTGCAGTGTTTCACCACCTTCATTGTAAAACATTTCTTCCTTGTATCTAGTCTAAATCTTCCCTCTTTAGTTTAAAGCCATTACCCCTTGTCCTATCGCAACAGGCCCTGCTAAAAAGTTTGTCCCCATCTTTCTTATAAGCCCTCTTTATGAACTGAAAGGCCACAATAAGGTCTTCCAGGAGCCTTCTCTTCATCAAGAACAACCCCAACTCTCTTAGCCTGTCTTCATAAGAGGGGTGCTCCAGTCCTCTGATCATTTTTGTGGCCTCCTCTGGACCCGCTCCAACAGGTCCACGTTCTTCCTGTGCTGGGAAGCCCCTGCTCTCTACACCCGAAATGCAGAATTATTTTATGTCTGTTAGTGAGCTCATCAAAGATAATTTATCTATTAAAAGTGAAATTAAGAAACACTTTGATAATCGGATCAGAGATAATCAGAGTTGTTTATTACAAAACACAGGTACTTTGAAAAATATTGCCCTCTTCCCCTTGTTTCCTAAAAAATTATAGGGTCTACTTAAGAGACAATCCTGAAGAAAGCGGTCCTCAGACAAACTCTGAAGGAGAAATGCCCCCTGACTGCTCATCATCTGTCAAAAATTACCTTCAGCTGCACATATCTTGCATTTGCTTTTCTGTTTAGGCCATAGTCACAGGATGTGAAGTAATGAACCTCTCAGGTCTCCACAGTGCACCCTTGAGCCACACCAGCTCCTTGCCAGGTTCTATAGGCAGCCGGTAGGGAAGTCCCTACAGGGAGGATCTCTGCCAGAATATAATGTTGACCCAAATAAATGTCAAACACAAAACACATTTTGGCAAAATAATCAGTAATACTTGTCTCTATTTTATTATTAACCACGGGAAGGCAGATCTAACCCATTTCCCGTGTGTGACTGCCCAACCAGTTCATGAGGTACTACCTTTATAGACCCCTCAATCTACAAGAAGCAATCATGCTTCCTGTCCTTTTTACACTCACTTTTGTAAAAGTTTGTAAGACCTCCACATAATTTTATGTGGCTTGCTTTTTCATAAGTTCTAGTGTTTTTACTCAAATGGTTTTATATACCAGAATGCGTGTGATGTATAACTTTTCATAACACCTGAGCATTGCAGTTTTTCTTTGTAATGAATTTCGTCTCGTACCTGACAGTCTACGCTTGAAACTTATAAGCATAAAATTAAAATACCAAACAAATTTCTAAACCTGCTCTTTGAATTAGCAAACTGCACAGTATCTCAGAAGGCTTTAGTAAGCATTTTCTCCCCTTACTGTTTCCTAGACACCTGACTAAGATGATGTTCATCCCTCTTATCCTGTGTGCCCTGTACTTTCTGATTCTCTAGGCTGTTTAGCACACGCTTATAAGAATTCAGAAGGGCACAAGGGAAATTATTTTTAAAATTGTTTGAGTTCTGTTAAGGAGAAAATATCTACAACACTGTGGGTGCTTTCTTTTCCTTGATATGGTCAGAAAAGTTTTGCAAAGATGTTGGTAGCAGCCCAGGAGACAAGTACAGGATTTTGATTTCCATTAAACTTATATGATTTTGACATTATTCCTTTTGGTATTCCCTCAAGGTACATATTTCTTTAAACAAAGCAGCTACCACGTTTCTTATGTTGACACTGGTGAGATCCTACCTTTCTCTCAGTTTCCTGGTGTGTTATTTCTCAAGTAATCTTGTTCAACATGTAAGTATTAGATATAAATAGTAAGTTCTCACAAAGGGCTTCTTATTGATGAAGTTATTTCTAGAACTACTGGTGTTTGTTTGTTTTTTTTCAAAAGTGCTTGTATTAAATGTCAGTTTCGAAGAATTGAGCCTTTACTATGACAAAGTTTAGGGGGTTTAGGTGCAAACATGCTGCATTGTAATATCCTATTATAGATTTCTGTTGGATTTGGTTAGCACAGTTCAATCTCCAGATTATTAAAAAGAAAAAAAAAAGTAAAATTAAAAATTTGTATCAGTTATTGTGTTAGTTATCTGTCCAAATGCATTTGATCAGGAAGCCTCTTTTCCCACTGCAGTCTTTCCCTGCAATACATTTCCCTAGTATTTCCAAATACTCTAAAGTTACAGGACAACTTAACACTTTCTCTAATGTTACCATTTCATCCTCTGTTTTGGAGATGTTTCAAGCACAAAATTGTGCCACGGATCAAAATCTGTCTCCTTGAAATAAGTGAGAAATGTCAACTTGGTGTTCTAGAGCAACTGAATTGCAAAGGACTTTGTCCTTTGTTGGTTTTTTCCTTCTACGATTTCTACAAAGAATGGTCCAAGTGAAATGTTCTTCTTCTTCTGTATATTGTTCATTCACATGTTTTGTTTCACTGAAATAAAGCTGATAACAGCAAGGTTGTATGAATAACCAGTATTCTTCAGTTTCAGGACTAAAACAAACAAAAAATCAAAATCAAAACCTTCATCTTATATTTTATGAAGTTTAAATTTTATTGTATTCCTTACCTACATAGCCACCTTCTTCACCAAAAACATTTGATTCAATAGAAATTGCTTTCAGTACTAAAATATTTATTTTTCAGCAACAATAAAAGACCTGAATAGGTGTACGACAACAATAATAGCCTGCTGGTACCCTGAGGGATCAGAGAACTCATGAAGGAAGACTCGGTTCTCTTCTCTCTTCTGCATGACTGATGAAACTTTTCATCAGTACCTAAAACACCCCTGCTACCAGTGACAGTAATTCCCAGTGAGATGCACATTAACCCAGAAAACCTGAATGCAAACATCATAAAACCAAATTTTGATTCAGATCTTCAACATAAAACACTGTATCTTATCAACATTAACAGCACTGACCATATGTTTGTTGGAATATATTTTGGTAGTTTGGTAGCACAGGATGTAGTCTATACTGTATTTATTTAATATTTTCATGTACTTTCAAAGAAAATGCATAGATCCTTTCTCTAAATAGAGACTATTTGATTGAAAAACTAATCTTGACTTCTCTCCTGTTTGAAAATGGCACGTTCTCTTTGGCTGGCATGACATATTTCTAATATCATAAAACTTCAATGTTTTGAAAGTAAAGGTCATTCCAGAAATTTAATACCTGACTAGAAAAGATCTCTTAATCAGTTTTTTTCTCCTTTGATCATTTAATTGTCTGTATTCTCATAAATATGCCTAAAGAAGAACAGAATTGATCAGTCAAGCTCAATTTAGATTTTCAGCCAAGATCTGAGCAATTAAAAAGATCTGTGCTATTTATAACACTTTCTGATACTAACATTTGCCAGGTTAGAACGTCTGTATCTTTTCATTTCAGATAATGAAAAAGCCGCTGTACAGTTCTGTGCATCTGCTCGAATTAAATGACTTAGTTATTTCTACCTGCATGCACGGTTGTTATTATGTTATTATACACACTGGAAGGATCACAGAATAAAGCTTGATCTAGTACAATGTAGTTAAGGAAATTAAGCATACGTATTCCTGCATTAACAGTAATCTCCTTAAACGACTCTGTGGCTGCCTCATGCCATACTATAGATAAACTAAATAAAAGCAGGACCTGTTCTTATTCATTCCCATCTTCAGCTATCAAGTAAATGACTATTCATTCCATATTGTGTTCTCTATAAGGTGGAAAAGGTATTTTATATTAAAAATCTGTGTGCATATTGCTTTCATAACTACTGTCAAGTAGAAAGAAAACATGAGTCTCGTCAACAGCTTTTTATGACCTTTTAATATACACTGGGAGAACATAGCCTTTAGTTACAACAATAAGCAGAATTTCCATCCTGATAGAATTCAGAGGATAGAGTTATACCTTCTTTATTTTGTTTTATTACTGATATAGAAGATGCACAACCTTAAAGATGCTTGGGTTTCACTTGATATACTTCATTTCTACAGCCAGCGCTACAAAAAAAAAACTCTTCTGAGAAAAATAATAGTAATAGTAATGTATAATATTAATAGCCATCATAAGTATTTCCCAAGTAAAACAATTCTTATGTATCATTTTATTACTATATTGAGTCTATTTTACATACCTGAAGGATGGCCACTGTGCCTGAAACTTTTGTTTGTTTTTCCAGGTACCACATTTGTTGAAATGGAAGCATTAACTTCTTTCTACAAAACTTATCTCATTTGTTATTCTGATCATCAGAAGTGTGTGCTGGCAGATAGCAGTGTGGAAACCTTTTAATATTGAGTTGTTCAGAAAAATAAAAAAAAATATTCTTGCTGTAATTGTGTATATATTTTTTTTCACATATATTTATTGCAATACTCACTTATTTGACAATTCTATGTACGGAAAGTATATAACTTACTCCTATACCTTGTACTCAGCTCTTCATGCGCAACTTTGGAATTGAATGGGAGTTTGAGGACAACTGTGTGAACTTCTGAAGAGAAAAGTTTTAGTTTAAACTCACTTTGGTAGAATGAGGACCATGTTAGGGGCTGCGTGCCAATAAACACCAATGCTCTTCTATGTCAGGATTTGTCTGTGGACAAGAGAGACTGCTTTTTGCAGAGCTGTGTATTTCCCTACAGATATTTGACTACCTTGGTGCTTTCTTCTCACTGTTACAGGACCTCAGTTAAAATGTAAGCATCAGGGAGCCACTTTAATACATAAAACACTTGAAAACAGAGGTTGCAGATGTGTGATGGGAGAGGGGGAGTAGTTAACATTAATCACAGCCATGTTCATCACAATTTGGATTTTGGGAAAATCATTGTCAAATCCTCAGCCTCCTGTTTGTGTTTATAAGGTGGGGTTAAAGTACTTAGTCAATTAGAGACATCCAAGGGCAAGGGAAAATTACTAAAAGGTTCTTTACCACATTTTTGTATTTTTAAAGCATGCCTTTTATACCAAACAAAGAATTACTTCCTGAGAAAATGCAGGCACATCTCAAGACTTACAGTACAGTCTTCCCAAAAGAATCATCTTTGCTCTTCCTAAGACTACGTGTATCATTTGTAATAAGATTAGTTTCTTTTTTATTTGTCTGCATTTGAATTAAAGTAATTTCATTACTTATGTTTCTATAGTTGGAAATGTTTCCAATAAAACCGAATAATACTAATTAATAAAGATGCTTTGTGTTAGTTATATCTGAAATACTTAGACAAAAAAAAACCCAACAGCAAAACTGCAATGCTAAATTCCTTTACTATGTACCATCAGAATAAACTGTCCTGGCATTGATAGTATAAAATTAAGTTAATAGCATCAATAAGAAAGGAGATGTCCTCTGAATGGGACCAGCCTGTAATGTGTCTCAAGCAACAGCCAATCTGAGCAAGTAACATCAATTTGATTCAGTTGCAGATAGAGGAGTTCAGAGCAAGACTCATAAACATTATGTCTCACCACTAAATTAAAAAAAAAAAAAAATATGTGAACACCCCCCTCCCTGTGATGCTTCAGGAACCACAGACCAAATCCAATTTGTTTTGCTCAGGTGAGTAGTTTCTCACTTGAGTCGTAGGTCAGTCTAGGACAAGTAGACTTGCAATTCAAAGGAATTGCATCTAAAATGGATGTAATAGGATAGTAAGGGTAGTAAATGACTCAGGATAGCAAATTACTTACTTTGCTAATGAAATTCCAATGGCTGACATTATGGCAGCTGTGTTAGTCTGTCCATTTATTTGATGAAGTCTGCAAATCATTACACAGAAGAGAGTTGTTTGAAAATAAACACCGGGCTTATTTAAGCACTATCAGAAAGAAAGGAAAAAAAAAAAAAAAACCTTCTGAAAACTTTGAGGTTTTTTTAATGTATCTAAAGCACAGTATTAGGATTCAACTGTGTATACCAGCTTAATTTCTCATCTAATACAGAGTGTAGAGGATGCCATGTAGGATGATAAACAAAGAAACATTTTTGCAGGCCCTCTATTCCTTCAAAACATCTGAAACACTGGATAAGGAAATGGGTTTTACTTACTGGTTCCTCTTTTATTAGTGATCAAGCCAAACCTAAAAATGTGATCATTCCAGATTTATGGCAGTTCAAAGTCTGTATTCAGGGTTAGAATTTTGATTTCCAAGAGGTAGACCAAGCCCTTGGACTTTAATACTGAAGCCAGGATGCCCATTTCTGGTTGAATACTCCAATGAGTAAGTTATTATTGAAAAGGTAGATAGCAACCCCTGTCCAGGATTGGTGGTGGTGTCAAGTTATTCCCAAACTATAATTCCTATTGGAAACCATATCATTATGCAGTAAGTAAAGAGCATGTAGAGACACTAGAGTGCCTGTAAATTTAGACATTTGCAGCTTCACCAACCTCTTATGCTCATAGTGTGGAGCACCCTTTAACTGGCAATGACCACTTTGGATTCAACAAACAGCTGGTAGGGACCTGGTGTCGCAAGAGCTCTGGAATTAATAAGTGTGAAGGACATTATACATTTTGGTAGAGCTTGTTATCAAGCCTGTGCCGTGATTAAACCAATGCACTTACTCATTAATTTCCTCTGTGATCTAGGAGACAGCTGCCTTCTGCACAGGTGAAAAAGTGGACTGATTTGAGACAACAGGTTAAGCTGAGTCGAAGTGTTTGAATTCCTAGTCGACTTCACAACAAGGCATTTGACAATTTTTATAGTAATTCAGGTAAGAATTTCAGACAGACCCAGAGCTTCCCGCTGGCAGTTTCTGCAGTATATAGTCCAACTATTGGCTACTATTTTCACATTTAAATATAATGATTAGTGCCAGAAGGCTGTGAGGAGGCTGACTCAGGACAGGCTGAGAGAGCTGGGGTTGTTCAGCCTGGAGAAGAGAAGGCTCCCAGGAGACCTTATAGTCCTTTCCAGTACCTAAAGGGGCTCCAGGAGAAACAGGGAGGGACTCTGGATCAGGGAGGGGAACCATAGGATGAGGGGTAACAGTTTCAAATTAAAAGAGGGGAGATTTAGATTGGATCTTCTTGGGAAGAAATTCTTTACTTCTTCTAATTCCTTACTGTGAGGGTGGTGAGAGCCTGGCCCAGGTTGCCCAGAGAAGCTGTGGCTGCCCCATCCCTGGAGGGGTTCAAAGCCAGGTTGGAGGGGACTTGGAGCAACCTGGTCTGGTGGGAGATGTTCCTGCCCAGGACAGGAGGTTGGAACTTGATGGTCTTTAAGGTCCCTTCCAACCCAAACCATTCTATGATTCTATGATTCTCCTCCAGACACTTCCAGCCATAGAATTGGCTGAAGTGTACATGGATAATACATTTGTAATTAGTTGGTAGAAACTGCTCCTGCTAATGAAAAATTGATCGCATAAGACAATCCTTTGCACACAGCTAAGACATGAGGTGGTTTGTACACAGTTTAGGATAATCAATAGCAACAGATTGCTCCTATGCTGGAGTGATCACACAGGATTATGGGCAAGCCGGGTGTAAGAATTCAGAAAAAAATGCTTCAGAGAGTCTCAGTGAATCCAACTGAGTCACTGTCACACTGAAGACAGAGATTGTCACTGTCAGATGGCAGCTAACCGTCTTGTTCAAAAGATTCACTTCTCCACATGAGCTTTATCCTATGCAATAGGTGCCAATAACTTTATGTTTTAACAAACACTCTCTGCCAATGGTAATTGAAACATTTTTAATTACAATAATGAGAAAAGAAGAGAATTAAGGCTCTAAGTATTTAGCAAGTAGTGAGGCACGTTTTATATTCATCATACATAAGACAGAGGTTTTTCATTTTGCATGCATTCACAGCTGCTTCACTGAGTAATTTTGAATAGTCACATGACTGCATGCAGACATTAGACTTAACAAAGACTTAGAGTCTTTTTTTGTGTGCAGATTTTATTTCAGGAACAGTATTTATGGTTTCTTATTTAAACTCGGATGCAACAAAGAAAGCAGAAATGAAGCAAAGAGACTAAATTTTTATGCTTTGCTGGTTTAGTCTTCCAAAGTCAAAAATGGCTCTTGAGCCATACAATATTCCAGGCTTTCAGTACTGTCTTTTACATTATTGGTAAGTGGGAAAAAATTAATTTAACTAGAGGTATATGCCTCTAAAGCAAATTTGATTTTGCAGTTGTCTCTTTCAGTGGTTTCTGTCATTCTAAAGTGCTGTAATCAACTGACTAAACAGACGTGAAAATACAACCATATCATAATTATAGAGAGGGGTCTGCTCCAGTGACCTTTATAATTTTAGTAACAGCCCAGGGAACTTTGAGCTTGGAGTGTGACATTCATCTCAAAATAATTCAGTAGTAGCCTATGAAGAGTGGTGTGGATTTGGCCTGGTTTGGCCTCAAATTCCTAAATCCTTCTCCCTCAGTCTCTGTCCTACACAACTCCTACCTGTCCCCTACTGATGCTCTAAAAGCACCATTTCACTGCAGCAAATATAGAATGTTTTGATTTAGGTGTGTCTACCTGCCTAAGGCTCTCTTAAAGGCTTTCTTGTCTAGTAGTCTTTCTTTTCACTGCTTTGCTAGCTTACTTATCCAAATCAAATGCATCTCATTTGACTTTTGTCACAAATTACGTTGCATGGTCTGTTTGGTGTCTGCTTTCGTGTACAGTAAGATGCCACATCACAGAACACCATGCAGCCACTCCTGCTGCTGGTCATTTTGGGTCCAAAGCAGCAAAACCCAAGCAGCTCATTCCAATCTTAGAAATGGGCCTAGAGATGGTGTTTTTCTTCGCAGAAGAATGAGAGCCTTGTTGTAACCCTTGCCCCTTGAAGGGCAAGTATAAAGTTTCCAAGAGATTTTGGAGCCACTTTACTGACATTAGTTTTAAAACAGATAACAAAAGTGATTTATAAACATTCAGGAGGTCATAGCTGAATTTCAAGAAGCATAAAATATTTTTAGTTCGAAAGGTAGGCCACAGCTGCTGACAGGTTTGATTTGATACAAACCCAATAATTCCTACAATTCTTTCCAGCAGATTAGAAACATAAATAACTTTACATTCTCAACTATTCAAATTCATGTTTAGCTTTGTTACATAGACCTCTCCTATATTATTCAGTGGTCTCCCTTTGACATTGATTCTTCATTTTCAACATTTAATTTACCAACTAACGTTGTTGCACGATCAGAATATTTGGAATTTGTAACACTTTTGTATTAATTTATTCACCCATTACAACATATTGTAGATCTTGAAAATCTACAGGCAGTGACACATAAAACCGCAAAGGGTTTCTGTCTCTAGTCTTCCAATACTGTTTTCCACTGGGAAGATTATAATTTTTCTATGAGATGTCATTGCAAATGATGAACTTTATTCACAGTTCAATCTGGCAAGATTACTGAGAGCCAAAAAATTCTTGTAATAGGGTATTAGCAAGTACTTTATGCTTTCAATGAGGGCAATACCTGTTGCCTTCATTGGCCACTGCTCTTGGACCACTCCTGGGAGAAGGATTTTCATGAGCTTTCTTAAAGTGATAAAGGGACCAAGAATCCAGAGAGCGTATATAGCTTAGTTATCATTCTGAGCACTAAAATAATGAGCACTAAACAAACAAAAAAAATCTTTATTTTTTAATTGTGACACTCACCCTCAACACCTTACCCAATCTGTTGCTTATCTCATATCATCAGTCACATGATTATTACTGCTGATTTCTCTTTTTTTTATCTCAGAATAACCAGGAGTTTTAACACTACCATATAACTTTCTCCAGAGTGAATAGTAATACAGATAGTTATTAGTCTGAGAGATTACAGTGCCACCATAAACACAGATTTGCTTGCGTGAATGTTTGCAATCTGTGAATAATGTATGTTGTGAATCAAAGTCAATGGGATGTTTTCCTTGAAAGTAACATTTGCAAACACTTTCAGCATTATTTATTCAACTTTGCCTATAAGAGTTGGTAAATGTTGACTTGTTAACATGCAGCTACTGTAAATATTGAATTTGTCTCAGCTTCTTTAACAGTTTAAATTTGCAAGGCAACAAGTCAAATTACATGGTTAACCTGATGATCCGGTCTTGTTTTTAATTTCTTTTCTACCTTTTCTCTTGAAGATGCTGTTGTTGAGAATGAAGATGCTCTAAAACGGTGGCAACTACTGGTCTCCATCTTTGCTGCCATGTTTTATTCTTTCAATTTCTCTAAAGGAAAAAACAAATAAAAAGGTATTTCATAAATATAACCAATTAATCACTTTTCTTTTTGGTACATTCTTTTCATACATTCCTGGTACTTTAGAATATAAGCTCTTCCTGGAAGGGACCTTATGCTAGTATTTGTCTGCAAAGTGTTAATAATACTATTTTTTAAGGATACCCTAGCTGCTCCTCTCTATATTAAAAAAAAAAAAAAAAAAAAAAAAGTTGTTTAAGTGTAATCCAGTCTTCTTTCCTTGTAGCTGCAGCTGACAAATAAGGTCTGCTTCTGCACTTCTGTATTTTTTCACATGCAAACAGGCCAGTATGTCTGAATTTGTTACTGAGGTATTATTGACTACATGGGCTACATAAAAGAATTCTTGTTTTCTCTCTTACTGTTAATTATGTTTTTTCTTAAAATCTCCTTTGAGAATAAGTGATTTAACCCCCAAGCTACCTAGCGCCTCGTGAATTGTGCTCACGCCTCACTTTTTGATTATGGTAATGCCACTGATAGCATCAGCACAATAATTAATAGCAGGTTTTGTCAATTTTCTGCTTGACAAAATCCTCCCCGAGCCTTACCTACATCTTACCACATCACACAGGATTACATTTCTTTCCTTCTCCTTTCAACCTCCTTTCACTTTTCTTCTCTGTATGTGCATATCTTGAGCTTGATTTTCAATGGTGCTAACTTCCTTCATCTCCAAATGAAATAAAAAGAGTTTTCAGGGCTCCAAGGTTTCTGCTTTCTTATTTCCAGTGTTTAGTAATGCCTCACCAGCAAATCCTTCCCAAAACAAAATAAGGATACCCTGAAATAGTTTGTTTTTCAGCTGCACCTTGAAACAGCCAGTGCACAATAGGTTAAATTAAGCTATTGACAATTTCAATTTACAGCTGGCAACAGAGAAATTATTAATAGAGAAAAACAGGAAATATCCACAGCAAGACCCCCATTATCTAACAAATTATTTGCTTTCAAAATATATTAAAATCATGCAGACCTTAGCAGGACTGTTTGTAGCACAACACTTACCTGCCTCCTGGCAACACAGTTACAAAGGCGAAGTGTGTCTCATTCCACTTGTGATTTTATAATGAGATGTGAGTCTACATTAAAGAGTAACATGTTTGTTTTCTGAGTGAAATTCCCCAGGTATTCCGGGATGCCAGGCAGCCTTTCTATCCGTCTGCTCTATTGTTAGCACGTTTCATAAATCTACCTCAAATGCAGCTGAATCTTTTTCCATTGCAAAAGCCTCGGGTTGTGAAGCTGGGCAGACATCACATGCATAAAATGGTTAATTACGTTGTGGCTTTTCAAAGGCAATCTTAGTGAAAATCATTTGCAGCTCTGTGAGAGAAGGGTCACCTATGCACCAGAGCTACAAAGGGAAGAAGGCATTTCTGCTGTCTGTTCTGTCTCCATTTTGAGGGCAAGCTGCCTGCTGATTATTCTGCATTCACTGCTCTAAAAAGCTTATTAATGTGGTCTAGAGGGAGACTGTCAGAAATGGCAGACTGAATCAGGGGATTTTCCTTCAACATCCAAATGACATGCTGCAGCAAGAGAATTAAACAGATGACTAACCAGTGCCCTTTTGTCTGCAGATGAAGATGGGATTGCCAACTTGTAAACCGGCGACTGACATTTGGGTGGATTAAATCGTCCTGTTATTGTACTGCTAGTTTCTAATCACTGGTGCTTTCTTGATCTCAAGTGCCTCGGCTGAAAAGCCTTCTCAGTTCTCCGAGACTTGTTTGCTGAAACCCTCAGCAGAGCATTTGCTGTAAACATTTATCCATAGAGAAGTACTTCGCTGACACTGACTGAGGAGAATAGTTGGCTTCTAGGTATTTAATTAAAACATTAAGCAGAAAAAGCTTTAGTGTCAACATTCACAAGTGCTTTACTATAGCTGTGGGTTGTTATAATTGAGTTTTCCTGCAAATGCCTTTTTTCTCCTCCTTCCTTCTCTCAAAGATGGAATAGCTTGAGGTTCGCTTTGCCTCATGCTGTTAGTTGTGGCTTTGAGACGGTGCCCCATGCTGTCATTCTCCGGATTCTTTCAATCTGGTTGTTAGCTTTAATTTCTAAAATCAAGATTGGATGGCAACAAGGGGCTCTAACGAAAAGTGGCAAAAAAAAAGTCATTCGTTAAACAGCACTAAGAATTCTTATGTGCAACAGCATATAATGTGGTCAAGCTGATCGTGTTCCGAGTTTGTAAACTGTCAGATGCTTTTTACCTTGTAATTAATATTGAAACTGAGAATGCACTGTTCAGGAACCAAAGGTACCATGACACCTATAGAAATTCTGTTCAGGCTTCTATTTGTCACCATTCTGATGTTTGCAATTTAAAAAAAACCATAGACTGCACTATCCCATGAACACTGTCATTAGAATTTGCATTTAGAAAGTAGGCAGCTCACACAGTTATTTGTTGCCAGTCAGTTCATCAAGTTAGTACTTACAACAGTGCTTTATTTAAAATAAAAGAAACCTATATCTGCCAGCTTGGAACTAATAGAAAAGTACAAAGTAATGCACCTTCACAACACTTTACTGAATGAGATCTGTAAAGAACACGTTTTTCTTTCACACTGGGGGAAATCTCACTTCTACTCCCTCAAATGGTCCATGCACATTACATTACATCTTCAGCATAATGAGTCAAATCAGAAGCTGTTGTTCTCTGAAGAAGGCGGGAAGGTAGACATTTCACATAACATCTTAAGTCATGGAAAAAATATTTCAAAGCAGAAAAAAAGCTGTAAGCTGCCATTTCCAGATTGCCTCTGGCATTCTGGACACAGAAGTACAGAAGCTAATGGTTACCTAAATGAGAGAAGATTTGTAAAGACACATTCTGAGCTCTTTACATCTGTACTTATTCTTGATTTATAATTTAAACTTCACTTCCCTGCCTTTGATAAACAGAAGTTAAAAGGGGCAGTTCTGGAAGGTTATACTTTAGTACGGTCACCTGCTTGTTCTCAGGCATCTTAAACATAATGTATATTATAGAATCATAGAATTGCTGGGTTGGAAGGGACCTTTCAGATCATCAAGTCCAACCGTCAACCTAACAGTGATAAAACCATCACTAAACTGTACCTCTAAGCACTATTTCTCCCCACTTTGCATGCCCTACTTAGAAAGGAAAGTCAGGTTTAGGTTAATACAAAGCTGTGGTGTGAAGAGGAGCTAGAGCTCTCAGTGTCTCGCACCCTGGCCCTGCCTTCCCACCCATCAGCCTGCAATGGATGCTGTGCATTGCAATGGGCAACATCCTCCTTGCTGCTACCAGGTGACTTCCCCTTCCCCTTCTTGACACAAGGAGGCAAAGGGTTGGCACTTCTTTCCCAACGTACTTACACAACACCCTGGAGCACAGGGCACTACTCTTTCAAGGGATGCAGAGTTGGTTTACGGAGGTGCTGTCAATGAGCATGACAGAACCAGAGCCCAAACTCAATTCCGTGTGACTTCAATCAGGTTGCCATTTCACCACGGTGGTAGGGGTAGGCAAATACAAGAAGACAGGCTGCAAGAGATGAGATTGTTCAGCCTGGAGAAGAGAAGGCTCCAGGGAGACCTTATAGCAGCCTTCCAGTACCTGAAGGGGGCCCACAGGAGAGATGGGGAGGGACTCTTGATCATGGAGGGGAGCGATAGGACGAGGGGTAATGGTTTTAAACTGAAAGAGGGGAGATTTAGATGAGACATTAGGAAGAAATTCTTTGGTGTGAGGGTGGTGAGAGCCTGGCCCAGGTTGCCCAGAGAAGCTGTGGCTGCCCCATCCCTGGAGGGGTTCAAGGGCAGGTTGGAGGGGACTTGGAGCAACCTGGTCCGGTGGGAGGTGTCCCTGCCCAGGGCAGGGGGTTTGGAACTCAATGGTCTTTAAGTTCAACTTGAACCATTCAATGATTCTATGATTCTAAGAGCAACAACCATGCTACTTCCTCCTGAGTCAGGAGGTTATCCCTATTCTCCTGTACACACAACATCTACCATGCAAAATCAATAGAACTGAATAATTTATNGAAAGAGGGGAGATTTAGATGAGACATTAGGAAGAAATTCTTTGGTGTGAGGGTGGTGAGAGCCCGGCCCAGGTTGCCCAGAGAAGCTGTGGCTGCCCCATCCCTGGAGGGGTTCAAGGCCAGGTTGGAGGGGGCTTGGAGCAACCTGGTCTGGTGGGAGGTGTCCCTGCCCAGGCCAGGGGGTTTGGAACTCAATGGTCTTTAAGTTCAACTTGAACCATTCAATGATTCTATGATTCTAAGTGCAACAACCATGCTACTTCCTCCTGAGTCAGGAGGTTATCCCTATTCTCCTGTACACACAACATCTACCATGCAAAATCAATAGAACTGAATAATTTATGGTGGGAATAACCATATTATTTCCCCAGCATCCCAACCCTTTAGTAGTCTGATTTGCATAGCTGTGCAAACAACATTGCAGATATTTTTTTGAACCTGTTAAATAAGCTTTTGAAGTATTATTAGGAGATGAAACAGTCACATGAAAGGCTTAAACAAGAGCTAGTATTACTGTTTCATTCTGTAAAACAAAAAAAAAAAAAAAGAAAACTAGATGCCATGACTGGAATAGCTTGAGAGAAAAATCTCTGAAACCTTTGAAAAGGTTTCTTTAGAAGGTGAAAAAAAATCTCAATAGAACAAGTTTATTTGCAAAAGTGCTTTAATTGTATTTAACGCTATTTTTCTCCTCACACACACACAGTTTATGCATGTGTCATATCTTCAGCAAAACATATATTCTTTTATGTACTGTCAGGACCTTAGTTATTAAGACTGGAATAACTGAATAAACATTCATTACTTCCTTCCCCCACTTTCCAAGAAGCATTGGACTTTTTTTGTCAAAGATTTAAGAAGCAAAGAAAATAAAATTTTACCTGAAGACTACTTTCTTACTTTCTCATTGTTTTTGCAGACTAAATGTTCATATATTTTTAGTAAAGGCAGAAGTATTCCACCTAAATTTTATTTATACTTGAAAATTTCTCCTCAAAAAACATGAAGAGAAAATTCTGAACAAACCTAACTCACACTATAAATTTAATTATTTTTTTTCTGCTATCTATTTTGTTATTTAAGCATTGAAATAATAGAGACAATACATTTGGGAAATGCTACCCACATTTTTTAAAAAAAATTATAGTAAGTTAAAAAACTTTGAGAAGGTGAGTTATTGTTTGATGAAAAGTGATCAACTTGCTTAATTAGGAAAGATATTTTAATTAGGAAGGTTATTGTTCTGATCTCATATTCTCACAATTGTCATTACAAGGTCCTGCCTAAACTGTGGAAAAGCTTTTAAAAAACTCTTTCTAGAAGTGGATGATATCTCTTTAAAATTTGCATTAGGAAGCCGGGGAAGTCATTAGTATACAGCTGTAACCCTAAGAGTGTAGACTTGAAAGAACTGTTTATTTTCTGCCTTGCAGCTGTGTGTAAAACCCACTGAGAGAAACTTGTTACCAATTACTGGTTTAGAGGCTTCAAGTAAAGACAGCAGGTACCAAGAGAGTAAAACAGTCTAGCTCACAAATAACTATACAACACTGAAATTCCTTAAAAGCAGCTGTTAAAGGAAAGGAAAAGAAATATAACTGCTGAGAAGAAAAAAAAATATAAATGAGTTAGTAAGTAAAGAAGTAAATAAAGCAAAGCTAAGCAAGATGTAGAGAAATAAGAATTAGTTAACCGAGCCAGAGAAGGAAGGTTTTGCACCATAAGCTTCCAGTGACAAAGATCAGATCAATAGTTGCAGTTCCAGAAACCAATATATTTCAAACAGTGTCTGAATACTTGTAATATGCAGTTGGAAAGGCACTTCTATAAGACATCATGTACATTGAAGAATATATTGCAAAAAGAAAGGACATTTTATAAGTGTAAGAGAAACCATTAACATGAAGTGTTGCAAACAAGAAATCTGTCTCTGACTTGCAAGAAACTGTCAAACAGTGAAAATAATTTGGTTGCATTAACTAAAAAAAAAAAAAAATAGAATTAGCTGAATTTTCTACCAAAGGAAATTTTCACAAAATCCGTGACATTGGTTAGCTGTGTGGATAGTACTATCAGCAGTAGGAACTAAAAAGCAGTAATTTCTCTAACCATTCCTGCTAAATTCACAGACGAACCTCAGAATTCCTTCTTAATATTTTGGTCGTCTTCTTCTTCTGTTCCCCCCCATCTTGTTTATGGATGACTGCCAGTTTAATGTAATCCTTGCACTGAAAATAAGCATAAGATTGATATTGCATTCAGAACTCGTACAAAGGGAAGGTGGTGGACATTCTCATGTTTCTTCTATGTCCTCGTGTTGGCAGGATGAAGTCCAGCTCTTTGTGCATGATGTTACTCCAGCATTGTTCAACAGAAGAGCTTAAATTGCCAAACAAATAAACACCCTATAATACCCCATGGAGAAAAAAAAAAAAAAAAAAAAAAGATTGTGTGGTATTTCTGCCTGGTCCGAAGTCAGAAGAGGAAAAGAAGTTTAATACTAGTATCTCCTAATACTAGGAGATACTAAGGAGAAAACATATAGAATTATAACTAATAAAGACCTTAAGCTTCGATGAATCAGGTACTAGAATGTCCATTCTTCAGTTTTGAATCTCTGAATTCCTTAAAGTAGACACTATAAAGGGCAGTTATCTATTTTATTCTCCCTTGCATTGTATAACAAAATTACTTACGTCAAAAGAATGATGTCCAACGCACTCTGGGAAGTAAGCTTCCCAGAGGAAACATAAGTACATCATTCAAAAAGATGTCTGACCATGCCTTGCCTATAACCTGGACATGCAGGAAAATGTCCATGGCAAAGGGCTTCAAGCCACAAAGAAATCCAAAATCTTGTGTCTCCTGAAGTCAGAAGCTGGGTATTCTCAGTCAAAACTGGCTTAAACAAACAGAAAAAAACCTCCTCCTTTTGACATTGCTGGGTTTACATCAAACCCATGAAACGAAAATGTGACAGACCACAAAGCATTCGTGTTCCTCCGCTACAGCACAGTATTAAAGGTATTAAATGCCTGTTCTTATAGCATCTTTCTTTGCTTTTTCTAACTCATAAGTAAAAATTGAAAGTTATTTTTATGTGTAATGCATTGATAGCAAAAATTAGGCAATTACAGATTAGAAAATGAAAGTTCTCATTGCATGTGCTATTTAAATATGGGTCACTGGTTACCATATATCGTAAGCACACGTACACCGTCTTAACATGAACTAGTATTAATCTGACAGAAGGATATTACACCTGATTATGCATTGTAATACTGTGAGAGTAATTGAATTATTCTCAATTTTAAAGCGGTTTTGTTAAGATGGCTGTTGCTTACTCTAAATGTTTTTTATATGTTTTTCTTTAAAGTGACAATTGTGACTGCATTGGTTTTAAACACATGCTAAAAGGATATTCTAGTGAAAATTCCTTGTTTACTTGAGAGAGGCTGCTTAAATGTTTAATGACATTAGCTCCTTGCAAACGGCATTCATTTCCTGTATATGCAAATTTTCTTAATGTGAAACCCCCATAACAGGTAGAATGTAGAAAGTTAATGAAGCCATGTAATTACAATCACTATAGTGACTGCAGTCCCTGGAGAACAATAATGTGATAATATACATGGGTTTTGACTTTCTTTGGAAACAACAGCTTATAATTTGAAAATAGATAGTAAAATATTTTCATTATCTTCTGCTGTCTCCTAAGGCAAATGGCAGGTACAAATAGATTATGCTTTTATTAACTTCAAAAGTGAGAGATAATGCAATTAGGCAATATTTAATTGTTTTCCATTTTCCACGGCTGGCACTGGACTAGGTTTAAACCCTTCTTTCAACCACAGAGTAAAGCTAGGGTCAATCTGACTTCAGCCTGGAAATCTTATTTTGGCTCTAAGACTGGAAAGGTACCTGTTGAGGACAACCAAGTATATGTCATTGATCACTTTAAAGTACATAACAGAGAAATCAAAAGCTAATTTGAAGCTCTGAATGCCATTTAAAGACAAGATTTATAAAGACCTGTTCTGAATTTCAAAGATTTCAGTGCAGGTTTTTAAGTCTTTTCACAAATAATAGAAAAAAGTTATAAAGAAATATTTGATGGTTGTTCTTATAGGGCATTTTTTTTTGTGCTATCAAGCATGTTTGTTTCTTAGCATGGAAATTTTATGATATTTGGCAATTATAGAAGGTGCACTTTTAAAAGGAGAGGACGCTTTTGTCCATCACAGAGCAGAGTGCTCCTTAAGTGGTGGGATGCTTTCTTTAACAAAATCACACAGCATAACAATATTACTACAGGTTCCACCACAATATTCCCATTTCCCACAATGTAATTTTGTGCCAAGTAGCACAGAAGTTTTCTTGCCGAATTTATGAGCTGGTGTGTACCCTTCCTACTTTTCTCCATGTATCACTCACCTACTCTTTAAAATGGTCTAATAAAAATCGGTTATCTCTTTGGGGTTTTTTTCTGACCTTAACATTTAAAATAGTAGTACCAAGCAAGCTGGAATAGGTTGACTCAAAGCAGCTACAAATTACGTGGATCACTGTCAGCTGGGGCTCTCATGCCGTGTGTAAGAGTCAGCAGCAACAGTTCACATCATATTACCAGCAGCAGGATCAGGACCTGCAGGTTGATGTAACATGGTCGGCTCGTGTCATCGCACGGGGAGAGACTCTTTATCAGGGAGTGGAGCCGTAGGACGAGGGGTAACAGTTTTAAACTGAAAGAGAGGAGATTTAGATGAGATATTAGGGAGAAATTTTTTCCTATGAGGATGGTGAGACCCCGGAACAGGTTGCCCAGAGAAGCTGTGGATGCCTGGACGTGTTCAGGGCCAGGTTGGATGGGGCTTTGGGCAACCTGGTCTGGTGGAAGGTGTCCCTGCCCAGGGCAGAGGGGGTGGAACTCAATAATCTTTAAGTTCTCCTCCAACCTGAACTATTCTTTGATTCATCTTAATGATAAGACTACAAATACTGAATAAATAGCTAGAGCAGCCAGACATTTCCCATAAAAATTAATTCTCTTGTGTCTTGACTGAAAGTGGGCTGCACATCATGACATCTTCTGTGTGCAAGTTCCCCAGTCCTGCACATCCAAGACCACTGGGAAGTTTGTCAACTGTTCCAATCCAGCTGACAAGCCCAGGATTCCTTCCCAAAACCATCCTGGAAAGAGATGCTGGTACAAAGCCAGGTCTCTGTTCCTCGATGGGGACAGGAAGCCTGGAAGTGTTGCTGGTCCAACAACAATGCAAATTGGACAGCTAATTTCTGGAAGCTTCTACATCAAACCCAGCCACATTAAGCATTTTGCAAGAAATCCATTCATTGAATTACATTTGTGTAATATGTTAACACAATTGTTATGAAGTACATATAAGACAGTAAAACTCCCTGTCTGTTCCTGAACACTTTACACTCAGGAAAATAACTGTATTTCCTAGATAAATTAATTGTTGTGAATTCTTCATCCACCTTAATTTACCACCTACCTCATTGTGAGGATTAATTAATGTCAGCAAAGCAATTATGAAGATGAAAAGTGCTATAAGTATTTAGAAAATACACATATCTGTTCTGAATAGAATATAAATCACATCAAAATATTTCTCATGCCATCTCAGAAATATTTTGGTTTTATAAGTATTCCAGCTCTTTTTAAAGCATGGCTAGTTTTTTCCACCAGAGCAGTTCTCCATATACCTTAGATAGTTAAAGCAGATGTTCCTAATGGTCCTGTTGTGACAGGATTTCAGTGGGATCTGCGTCTTTTAACTTTTATGGGAATTCAAGCTTAGGTTTACAGGAATCAACAGGTATCATCTCTGACTTTGACA